>VXBN01015726.1:3269031-3311034 GCA_013397395.1 Sinosuthora webbiana
AATTTTTTTTTTTTTCAGGAGGCTTTAGGTTTATTTCAGATGATGTACCAAATTAGAAGAATTCTGAAAAGGTGGCTAATTCTTAATAGAGTTCGGCTATACTTCCAGGCCTACTATTAGGTTGATTCATGGGTTTTATTTCCAGTGTAAAAATGAACCAGTTTTTTGATATTAACAACTGCTTTTTAGTGAGTTGAGATACCATATATTAAAGTCTGTCACCACATTGTGGTGGCACAGCTGAAAAGGGTAGAAATGTTCAATAACAGTTCTAAAAAATAGTTTGGAAATGGTCTTTGAAAACTTAGCACCAACTTCCTGAAATGACAGGTAGAAGCACAGCAGAACAAGAAAGCACTTGAAAAGAGAATAATTCAAAGTCTTTAAAGCTTCTGAAAAGATTGAGGAATAAGGATAGACTCTGCCCTATGGTTAAATTGGAAAGGTAATTATATGCTTGTGTGATTTTGATGGCAAAGAAAGAGTAGCTGTTCAGCCAGTAAAAGATGCAGGGAATACTGGGAGGTGAGGGAGTAAAGTGTGCACCTCTCTATCACAGTCTTTTTATACCTTATGCTATCTGCTGAGCTATAAGGCTGAATGATCAGGTTTTAGAAGGTTCCCTGTGACTGTTGTCCTTTACCTTTAAATTTTTATCTTGTAGTGCTGTTTTTATTGGAAGCTTTGCTGCTTGCTGCAGTGGAATGAGGAGCTGGCCTCTGGAGCAGTATCTTGTATTTCTGACGTGCTTTAAAACAAAAGGCTGATCACCATCTCTGCTGCCTATCAGCTGCTTAATGTGCTGCCAGTCACACTCACAGGGTTCATGCTTCAGCTCAAAGTGTCATGGCTGGCTTGCTCAATGCTTGTTTTTCACTCATGTGATTCCTCTGAGGCTAGTGGCATTAATGTAATGGACAAGAGCATGTGTGAGAATAGAAATAGGATCTGCAATCCACAAAATCTGGTATTTGTCCAGTTTAAATGAAAGATAAGTAATTCTTAAAAGAGGGGTATTTTCATTTTAGTTTTGCATCTCGAGTGCAAAGGAATCCATGGGGAGTGATGTACATTTACGATTAAGTAGAACTCTAGCTGTAGAACAAAATTAATCAGTTTTTCACTGAGCATACTCAATAGTAAGGGATATACTTCAAGATGAGCAGTGTTAGAGACTACATAATTACTCTGTGGCTCTGTGCTCTTTAAATTTTAAACTTATGGTAATTATCACATTTAAAATACATTTTATAAGTTTTAATATTAAAAATACAATTGAAATACAAGTGAAGCTTATATTGAAAATAGGCTGCACTCATTAATTTCATTACTTTCTGATCTTCCTTTAAAAGTCCTAAGCTATTTGGTTTTCCTGCCTTTCCCATGGGTCACTTTCCTTTTGCTTTATTGACTAGATTGCTTTGGATATTGGTTTTCCCAATATTAAGCTTTTGAAATACCATCCATTTCTTCCATCTCGTCATTCCTAATTATAACCACGGTGTATCAAACTAAGGGGCACTCTTTGCTTACAGTATTTATACCTCAAACATTTGTGGTGCAGTAAGGGCTTCAGATAGTAATTTCCTGTTAAATTAATCCTGGTATTAGAGGTAGGAATGGTGTTCTCTGGTTGAACTGAACAGTCTTAATAATCTCATTAAAATATTTGTTTAAAAATTGTCGATTTCAAGTCAGCTTACCGATACCTTTTGAACAGTGCCCTGCCTGCAGTGAAGTTAGTGATTGGATGTGCCCTGGTGACCAGGATCCTAAAGGTGACACTGGGTGTTCTGCCATTTGGGTGTTGCTGTTCCTTTGCTTGCAGCAGCCTCAGAGCTACTTTTAGTGGCATTCTCTGTGCATATGTGGTGCTTTGAAACACGTTTCATTACATGAGAGGTCGTTAAGCCAAATGCTTAGTTCCAGCAGCTGTAAATAGTATCACTTTCCTGTTTTAGCAGTCTGCTCATGGGACATTAAGCGTGTCTAGCTTTTAATTTCTGAGTTCCTGTTCAAGTTTGGACATTAAGAAATAGTATCAAATAATGAAAGAGATGGGATCCTATTACAGCTTAATAATAGTGGAACAAAACAAAAACAAGTAAATAACTTTCTTTCTACAGGATTCCAATTTTAATTAAATGTAAAGACTTAGTATACTTTGGTGTGATTCTTAAGAGCTAGTGAGAGTCTTAATGTTCCAAAGATACATTACCAGGATCTGAGTAGCATTTCCAGTTAACAGGAATGAGCAGCTTTTGTGAACGAGGAGGGTGAGCTGATTACAGAAAAACTAACCACCATTAAAACTTTCTAATACTTGGTCTAAATAGGAAAGATTCATCCTGATACATGTAACATTCTGAGTCTGCAAACCCATGGATTTATTTTGCTCCTAGTTGGAGTTGTAAGATTTGGGAAATCCTTCTGTTACAGCTGCCTGAGAAATACTTTGAGATGTAGTTATGCAAGTCTAACAAAAATGAGGATCTCTGCACTGTCTTTGCTTTTTAAAATTAAACAAAGGAAATGCTTCTGCTTGAAAGAGAGGAATTGCTTCTCATAAATCCAAACATCAGGGATTGAAATCCTAGACCCCTAGAGCAAAGAAAGTGTAAGAAATATTAAGAAGCATAACAAAGTTTCTACAAAGTCAGTATTTTGTATCCAGTTGTGAGTCATTCAGTACTTAAAAATTATGTAATACTGTCAATTATGAATACAAATCCAGGGGGAATTTTAAGGACTTTCATCAGAATTTTAAAACCATTATGCCCTAAGGATTTATTCCCTAAGGAAATGTGAACATAAATGATAATATATCTGCTACTGACCTCTGAGAAAATATACAAACTGCAATTAAATTTCATCTGGAATGATTGTTCACACCAAACGGATCAAAAAGAGGAAAGATGGACTTAGTAGGAGAGTGGCAAGGTTTCTTAATTTGAGCTATTGCAAGGCCATTGTGTGGTGGCTGTGGCGGCTCTGCCATGCTCTGCCCGGGCCCCTCGCTCCAGGGCAGCACCGCAGCTTCTCTCTGCCAGACTCCTGGGGGAAAGGCTTCCACATCTCTGCCTTCACACCAAGGGAGTCACCTTTTCACAGACCAGTGCAGCAAGGAACTTCTTAGCTAATACAGCAAGACAGCAGTTAAATCTCTGCTTTTAGTGGTTATTGCTGGAGGTTGTTGGATGATCAGTGGGTGTGTTTGCCAGTTTCTGCATTGTTCTTTGTTTTCGTGATTTGATACCTTTTAAAACTTTATGTATTTGACCTCTGTTCACTGTTTGTTTTAAATACAGTTTTCCCTCTGCATGTGTGTAGTCTGAGAGCCCTACTCCTTCAGCCTTGGTTTATCCAGATACTGTTCTTTATTTAAGGTATTTAAAAATAGAAATACAGGAGCTGAAATACTAGGCAAACTGCTTGCACTGCAAGTCAAGAGTTTATAATAATTTCAATCATGTGAAGGAAAGATTCATACTTTGTCTGAAGGAGTAATATGTCTGGTTTTTTTCTCAGGTTTCCTTAAATAAATTAAGCTATGCTTCACATAGATGCTAGTGCAGTGTACCTCATGGCAGTTTTGTGTGAATAGCTACTAAATTTTAAATACACACCCTTTCATTATGCCTCATATGTTATGAATGTATGTTAATCTTCAAATACAACTTGTCCTTGATGCTATCAATGCCTTGATTTGTTTCTTTTTGAGTTCCATCTGGAATTTTTTGCATTGACAATTCTTTTCCAAAAGTCTTTTCCCTATAAAATAGTCTTTCCATATAACCCTTTAAACTGAAACCTTTTATTTCCTGTCCCACCACATATTTCTTTAAATTATGTTTCAGGGGAGATTTTTTTTGCTCCCAAGGTGAGAGCAATTCCAAACACATTTGATAAGAATACCATTGGGACAGGTTCTGAGGCTGCCACTCAGCTTGTTTCCTTTTGCCTTTGAGTTTTACCTCATTTCATGGTGCATGGACTTCTTTCCCTTCCATTCAGTCTTGACTGTGGGGGCACAAGGATCAGAAATGTCATTGTGGTTTATTATTATTATTTTCATCATCATGGGAAGCGGAGGACTCACCTTCCCTGGAGGCATTTATGCAAAGATGGCATGTGGCATTTAGTGCCATGGTTTAGTTGACAAGGTGATGTTTGGTCATAGGTTGGACTTAATGTTCTCAATGGTCTTTTCCAACCTAGTTAATTCTGTGATTATTATTATTATTAATATTTGTCTTTTCCCTTCAGCTCTCCCTTTCAGAGAGGTGTAGAATTGGACTTGGCAATCTGTCAGCAGTGATGTGCCAGACTGCATTTTTCTGTCTGTAGCTGGGTTGTGAGCTGGCTCAGGCTCAGAACCCACCCGTTGCTGCTGTGCGGGTGGGGTGGTGCCCAGGTCTCAACCTCCTGCTGCCCCTGATGGATGCTCTGCCAGGGGTGTGCTGTGTGCTGTTGTTGGGCATCTCTGTTCCAGGGGCTGCTGCCTCTCTCCTTCTTCCCTTACTTCAAAAAGAGCACTTACTCTTTTTGAAACGAGCTCTTGTCTTGCTGGGTGTCTGCCCAGGTGATTTGCCTAAGTTGTGCAATCTGTGTGATTGACCAAGCCTAGAGCAGGACCAGCTGAGGCAAAGCTGAGGTTGGATTAACCAAACTCCTGAGACTGGGCAAGGAGCTTATTTAAAATATGGTCTTGCCTGCTTTTTGATGAAGTTCCTTTTATATTCCTACTCCTTCTGTTTGTTGTTGTGATTGTTTACATCATGTCCCTTAGCCCCTAGATAGGTGATGTCTGAGATGTTGAATTGTATTTTCTTCTCCTTCAACTGATAGAAAATTACTTCCTCAAAAGAACAAAAAGTAGTGATTTTTAAGGACTTTATTTCTATATTAAAAACCTTTGCTTTATATCAGAGAATTTGTAAAACTAGAATCAATCTGTGTTTAATTTCAGTTTATCATTAGAGTGTTCTCACTCAGCTGGAAACTCCCAAGCTGCAGGAACAGACCTCCACTGTTCCAGCCTGCCTGCCCTTTCATATATTAACATTTAATATTTTTGCTGCTGTGTGAGCTCCAAAGTCAATTCAAGGCTTCTTAGTGAAAGCAGATTTTGTCCAATGTGAGCAAAAGCCCATGATTGCCAGTGTGAAGAGCTCTTTCTGAAATGTCAACAAAATGTATTTTGGCACAGAGGCCAGGCTGTTGAAAGCTGAGGGTTCACAAGAGGCCACGGTAGAGGTGAAAGGAGCCTCAAGTGGGGATGTCAGGGCTGTGGGGAGCAGATGCAGAGGAAGAGAAAATTCAATGACTGGGAAAGGGCATGCAGAAATCTTTCAGCAGGGAGGCCTGGTGAGGAGGAGGAAGAATCACTTGTATCTCAGTTTTCCTCCTTCTCTTCTGCATTATCCCTTACTACTTGTTGTCTTGCTAGAATATTCCTCTTGACTATTATCCTTGGAGGAACAGACAAGTCAGAGTCTTCTCATGGGGCAGGAATTTGAGGGCTAAAGCTGCTCCTGCTGCTGGGGGAGGATCAGGCAGCAACCCGTGGGATTATATTTTGTGTTCCTGCTGCCATTAAGGTGTTGGGAGCAGGGCAGCAGTGTCAAGTTGAGGGTGAGGCAAACGCTCTTGGACAGGAAAATATTCTTTCAGCTGTTCCTGACAGCTGCTTGCTCTGTCTGTGGGATGGCTTGGCAGGACAAGGTTCAGATTTATTGCATTTTGTTTATACCAAACCAGGGATAATCTGCTATTTATAATTATCTTTAGAAATCCTGTGACTCCTCAACAACAGGCTTTAAGATAGAAAAGGTAATACTTACTCTGATCCCATGCATATTGTCCACTCAGGAGCAGGAGCTGTGGGGAGATGAAAAGATTTCAAAAGCTAGGACTGGAATCTGAAAGTTGCAAAGTATCCCAGGGCTGAGTGCCCTCAATTCCCATCAGTTGCAAGTTACACTGTAATATGAGTTAATGGATTATGAGCAGACAGCAGTGGGATTCAGCTGTTAGTCTGAATCCCATATACTGTACACATACTCTGTACAGGAAGGGTTGTACTGGAGAGAAAGCGGATCTGCATGGCTGCAGGAAAAAATTCAAGGAGTGAATCCTTGATTTTTTTCCTAGGTTGTGTTGTGTTTCTATGGATGAAGCAGCACTTTGCATGAGGTGGTGAAGCACTTTACTTGGTGAGGAAGATGAATCATGAAGCTTCTTTATTGCCTTCCGTTTTGAGACATAAGAAGAGAAAATCTATATGTTAGAAGAGAGAGTAAGGTAAGGGTCTTTGTGAGGTGACTGTTTTATCCTTCAGGGTAAAGGGCTGGAGTCAACTTGTGCTGTGTTTGTCTCTTGTTCCACAGCAGAGAGACAGTCTCCTTTGCCTCTTCATTAGCAGCAGAACTACAGTTTTGTAGTCAGGGGGAAACACAAGGCTCTTTTTGTCTTTGCCTGTTTTTTTTCTTTTTGAGCAAGACTCTGACTCAAAACTTACTATTGAAAATAAATTCCACTAGAACCTGAGACTCAGTACTGGCAAGTAGCATCCTATTACTAAAGAATAACCATTTCTTGAGCATTAAGATTGTTATTCAGCTGTTCTTTTGTCTCTATGGCAACTTTAGGCAGTAACAACAAAGCAGTAGGTGATGTTGTCAGCCAGAAATTTGTAATGTTAGTTCAAGGGATTGTTGATAGCAACAAAATGGATGCCAGTGCACGGTCACTTACAGCCAGTAATTGATACTGCACCTATGGCTGGAGTATAACAGCATGGGACATTTTGAAGGAGAAAATACACCAGAAAAAGTAAGATTGATGTAATTTGCAGGTTTTATAAATTATACATGAGGTCCTGCTTTAAAATTCAAAACTGTGGTTTACCTTCTCTAATGGAATGAATTGCATGAAAAGGGAAGAGCTCCTTGTATGTAGAATATATATATATGCCACCCGGAGAGCAGCTCAAACTTTCTTCTCAGTTTCTTGATGGAACAGAGAACAAGAGCTGCTTTAGAAAAGTGCAGTCTGTTCCTAAAGGCAGTAAAAGTTGAAGTTCTCATCTAACTTCAGTGTTGATGTGAAAAAGGAAGTATGTTAAAAAAGAAAAGGCAATGCTTTTCTTAAAAATAATAAATTAAAAAGGGGTTGGGGTGGGATTATCATCAGGTTTTTATCCGAATCTCATGGTGTCAGGGATTTGGAAGTTTTACTGACATGTAAAACAGAAATAATTCTGAGGGAAAAAGCCATGAGAAGGTCAGACTGAACACTGCTGGGACTAGTGCTGGAAAGCAACTATGAGAAAAAAAAATTAAAAAAGGACGATTGATATTAAAGCAGGGAGAATAGGAATTATAGTAGTTTTTATGTAGAGACATGCTAAATAAGGAAATCCATTCTTAAGAAAAAGTAGTGACAGATGTGTTAAGTTAATGAAAATAAAACTCTATTATTTTGAGTCATTTTTGTCTGATATTTGACAAATCTATATGAACTGCTGGTGCTGGATGTACTATGGGAATTCTGCCTCTTAATATGTATGTATGCATGCTGTCAGTGCAGTGTGTACCCAGACACCTTTTGCAATCTTGAATTAGCTGAATTTGAGCACCATTTTCTCCAGTTAAAGTATCATGGTAGTGCTCTGTATTTTGTAAAAGTCTCACCTCATTTATTGAATGTGGGGTTCCCCATTGTTTGAACCGTCTGTTATCAAAGAAGGCTTTTCTCTCCCATGAGAAAGATAGAGGATGGCAAGTGCAACCACTTGTTCTCCAGAGCTTACTTGGCAGCATCAAACAAACCCTATTTTGATGCAGGCAAACAGAACAGCTTCATTCACTGACAACAGCACAGGATATCATCTGATGTTTCTCTGAGGCTTCAGAAAACTGGACAGAACTCACATGGTCTTTGGTTACCTACAGCTCCAGTTACACCTGCTTGTGCCCTTCTTAAATTAAGATAACGTTAGTGTATTTTATTTAGTTTGTTGTATTCTAATAATTTAGCCTGCTTGCACTAGGAAACACATCCAACTCTTGCTTAAGGTTTGATTTCCTTATTTGTTTTCATTTGTCTCAGATATGAAAATTTTCTGAGCAGTCTTTTGGGTCTCAAAGTGTATAGATAAACCCAAAGCATGCATTTAATTCAAATAAAGTAATAGAGTTTTTGAAGTTCCCAGTTATTTAGACTTTCTTAACACTCTTAATGAAACTGAAATTCTAACCTAAATTGTCAGCCTTTCAAATGTCAACGTGTCAATGTGCTGTGTGACAAAACTTAAGCTGAGCACTTACACCATGTATTCAATTTTTTGCTTACAGCTTCTTGGGCTGTGCAGTTTGAGACCAGATCAGCTTAAAGAGCAATGCAGCCACTGTTGTGGTTAGCACTGGAACGTTTCAAAGGAGAGCACTCTTACAAGCTATTTATTATTTGGTGTTAACAGCTCCCTAACGATCTTGTGAAAAGTTCAGTATTAGTTTGAATGAACTAACATAATTTTTGTCTTGCTTATCTTCTCCTATATATTTCTTTTTAAGTTTATACAAATATGTATCCTTCAAAAGATGAACCACTTAAGAAAGCTTTCTTTGTAGTCAGCACTGATGTGGGTCTCTGCAAGGGATCTCTTCCAGATCAGGGTTTGAACTTTGTGAGAAGCTGCAATGATGAAAACTGGAATAGTTTACAGGAGCAGGCTCCCAGGACAGCATGGGGTGGGGACCCTCAAGGCAAGGTCTCCTGCTTTGCACGTGGTGCTGAGGGGAGTAACCAGTGACATGGGGAAGAGTACATTCTGTTCCTGCATATTCTACCAGTTCTGCTGTCAGCACGTCACTGTGATGTCAGCAACTAACAAAAATGTTTGTTTTTTGTTTTTTTTTACTTTTAATCTACTCATTCATTTTTCTCATACATTCAGCTATATGTAGCACAAGATGAGAGAATGGTGGGAATCTTTTTAAGAGTGTAATCAGCTTGGGTAAATGGTCTTGATGAGATTAATTGATATGGGTCACTGACAGTGGGGGTGTGTAGTTCCCAGGGCACTTAATGAAATGAACTTGCTTTTAATGAGAGACAGGATAACAGTAGCTCCTGAGACTGACAGGCTCCTTTCAGCGAAGTGGTTGTAATGCTGGTACTGGAGGTTTCTCTGTACCTGTTTGCTCTCCAGAGAAGGACAATTATGTATGTCTGTGATAGGAACTGAAGGTTACTGAAGTTACACCAGGTAACTCCAGCCTGACCTCAAACTGAGCAGTGCCTGCTTAAGGCAGTATCCACTCAGGCTCGATTCTGCGAAGTCAAATCTGCTGATTTGATCAGTGAAATTTTACATCCCATTTTAGTCTTCTTCCTTTTGCTTGACTTTTTTGGGGAGCATTTCCCTTTTGACATATTATATGTGTTAAATCTCACCAATTCTGTAAGTTGTTCGATCTACACGCAAAGCTATTATTGTCCTATATTCCAGCCCTAAAAATGCTTCTAAAAACTGACAGTTGCATATAATTCTTTTTTTATGTGTGTGTGATTTATTACCAGTGACAATTTTCTTTGTAAGCCAAATACATATTTATACTTTTGTAACTATGGCTTTTCCAGCATAAGCAAAACATGGAGGAGTGGGATTCCAGACCTTCAGGGAAAAGTGGTCGATATGTCTAAATTGTTCTTACCTTTCTTAGACAGAAGAGTTCTTTCAACATCTAGTTCCTATTGAAGGATGATCCTTGAAATGCCTAAGCAGTTGTTACAATTCCATCAATTATTCTGCATCATTAACAGCTATCATCTTTATAATTATTTTCATCTGTATTTTGTTTTAAGTAATTAAAGTTCCAGACTGTGAGCAAGATCTTGACACTTGTCATTATTTTCTATCTACTCTGAAAATATCACATAATCTTCCCGACCATTCCTTTAACTGTGACATGTATTAGGGATTTTTGTGGCTTCTTATCAATAGATCTGTTAAAAGAAATGATTTTTTTTTTTTTGAGATGCACATGTGCATGGAAAATACACCAAGTTCTATGGAGCCAGTCTTTTTTTTTCTCTTCTCTGCCAGCTTTTCACTTACCTGTACTTCTTTTCCCACTGTTCTGATTGCTATTTATAGTAAAGTGATTTTCAAATAGTGTGGTGACTGACATTGTAGATTTAAGGTAGAATTCTTGTTTTACTTCATGTACGTGGATTGGACGACTTGAGATTGTCTAGCCTTACTTTCTATGATTCAGTGATCAGATTAATCAAAATGTAGGATCTCTACATGTAGGAATAATAGCTGAAAGTTGCCATCACTCTGGGAAGAGTAAATATAAGTTCTCAGGTAGTTATCTTCCTTTGTTGCCACTTGCACAAATCCTAATGTCCCTAAATGAAAGCTCCTTCTTTTTGCTGATTCAGCTCACAGTGCTTTGCAAGCAAGCTGACTGTTACAGTAGATGTAAGGGACATGGCAATAGCAGCTGTGCTCAGGGTGTTTTATCATGAACTTTGATAGGAATGCATTATGGAGCATTAGCATTTAAAATGAGATACCACTGATATTTAGGAATAAAATTGTAGATCTTGTATTTACTGTGAAGATAAGCAATGCTGCTTTTGACTATGACGCACATTTGTCCTTAATATGAAAATAAAAGTATTCCATGAACAAAAGCTCCCAGTTCCATTACAGCTGTGGAACTTTCCATTTCATGTGCAGAGGTATCATGACTCTGTATGAATTGCTTTGACAAAAATAGTATTTATATAAAGTGGAAAATTCCACTTGCAGAGTGAGAGAGAATCTTAGCAACCTTCTTTTCCCAGAATTTGCAACTGCTCCTGTGTTGAGACCTACTAAATTGTTCAATTGTCAACAACCAGATTTGACAGAAGTGTAAAAAGTTTTTCTGTCTTACTTCTCCACAGGAATAGATACATAATTCCAGAATGACACTGTTAGTGTTTATGTTGTCTTCTGCACTTCAAGTGAAAAAGACTGCAAGTACCATCAGAAAATAAAAATGCAAATTTGAAACAGAAATAAGTGTTCTTGTTTCTTAAGCTAGAGCATTTTACTGCTCTATACAGGGAAATGTAGAGCTATTTCTATCTATTTCTATGTTACAATGTTAAGCTTTTGACAACTCTGTGGAGGAAGGACCCACTTTTTTGCTGTAAAATGGCCCCAGTAAAATACATTGCATTGGGGTTCTCACTGATGTTAGCCGGTAACATATGCCTGTGGTTTTATTTGCTTCTGTTAAATTTTGTTATATTGATCCCTTGATCAAAACTCGTGCTAAAACTTTCTGAAAGATATGGCGTTAATTAAGCAAGGTCATGGTTGTACTTCATTCAATAAAAATTTAGCACTGACTGTCAATACCTTATTGCAAATTGTCTTTAACAAGTGCAATCATGGTATCCATTTCTGGTCATCTAATCCTTTCCTTGCCAGTGTGGAATTGCTTCTCTTGTACATAGAGCACCATTTTATTCAGTCTTGATACAAATGCATGTGCTCTTGAGAATCTCAAAATCTCTTAGGAGATTATTTCCACGCTTTGGTTCAGCTAAAAAAGGCTGCCACCGTGAACATTAAATATCTCTCAGAATAATCTTGGTGTCAAGAAGCTTTCTGTGATGTTCAGACCTGTTTTTCTCATATCTTTTTATTTCAGTTCTCTCTATTCTCCAAAACCTTTCAGAATTCTTCACCTCAGAAGTCTTTTAAAAAGGTGTACCCCTTCTAGCCTCTACATCTGTCATGTATTGTTCCAGGGGTGTCCATATTAAACTTTCTGTGTTTCCTAGACTTCCCAGAGCTTGCTTTACCTCAGTCTCTTTTCAATTTGTAAATCCTTTCCCAGTTAAAAGGTACCTGCTGCTCAGCACAATAAACTTTATCAGAGATGGACTTATGAGTCCTTCCTTCATGTAAAGGATACATGGATTGTTTGAGCTTTTCCCTTCATGCTGTGACTGCGTTATTAGCCTTCTATTAGGCTTTCTCCTCCTTCACCTTAATTGCTACTCTGGCAGGTCAATCCCTTGCTCTTTCAAATCAAATGTTATTTGGAAGCATGTTTTTACTATTTATACCTTTTTAATATTTACACCTATTTCTTATATTTCTCACTGCATGACAAAGGGTGCTAAATTTTTTTCAAACAAAATGTCCAAATATTTTTATTTTCTGTAGTTTTTTGTCGAAGTCTTTTTAGAGTGCCTGATAGAGTGATTAATCAATCTATACGTAGCCCAACATGTGAAGACTGGGTGATTTTAGACTGATTTACAAGTTTTCTCTGCTGTTATATTTGAACATGTGTGTACAGAAATAGAAATACTGGGCAATGCGCACCATGTTCAAACCTCTGTTCTTGTAGGCACCAAAGTTTGAAATCTCAAAGTCAGCTGCTCTTTGCTGATGCATGCCACAGTGGAATCCAGTTGCTCTTATGATTTCCTCTTATTCCCATTTTAAGTTAATTTTTCCTATCTTTCATAATGGATCCCAAGAATTAAATGATTTTCTGCAGTTGAGCATTCATGTCACAGAATGACTGTTTCTCAGTCTGTGTTGGAGGCATATTTACTCTTCTTTCATGTTGAATGATTGCTCTTCTGAAATCATTTGTTGCAAACAATGCTGTTAAATCTGGGGGAGAAAAGAAAATGTTTACCTCTGCTTTGTATTCTGGCTCTGGTGTTGTCTAAGGACAAACAAATCTTTTCTTTTTCCTTTTTTNTTGAGGCATTAGTCATAATAATGAATTGATGTGTATTCCATAATTCAAGTGTGTTCCATAAAGCATTTAAAATATATGGCATACACTTCTGTTATTTTATAATAGAAAACATATCTGAGGATTAAATGCCACTTTGCATGACTTTTTTTTTTTTTTTTTGGTATAACTTTCAAAAGTGTTTAATAGAAGATGTGTGAATTTCATGTCTGAAAAGGTGTTGTACAAGCCTGAAACTCTCTTTACAAGGATGGTGAAATGAACCTTAAATTAAGAAAAAAAAAAAAAAAGAAGACAAAACCCCAAACTACCAAAACCTGATACCTATTGCATCTTTGAGATTTAGAATAATTTACATTTTTCTCAAAAATCTAAATATTTTCCTATTGGCAAATAGACTTATTCTTCTCTTTCCTCCAATCTGACTATACTTTTTCAAATGCCTAAGTATCTTTTCTTTGGAACCAACTGAGGCCATCATGCATTTTCCTGGTCAAAATGCATAAAAGCAGGTTAATCCTAAGTTCAGTTATCTGATGTTCCTTCTGCTGACAGACATATACTGTAGGAATGGGGACATTTCTCCCAGACTCAAATCAAATAGCTCCACAGAACTGTTTTGGAAATCCTGGAAAAAGGACACAGAAGTTACAAAGCTGTAGGTACCACCAGTGGAGGTAGAGGGAGATCACTTACGCTTCTCCTGGAGGTGACTGTGTAAAAAATGTGGGATTCTTCTGCAGATGATTGAACTGCAATTGCACAATGCAAGTTCAGAGATGTCTACTTGATCACCTGCCTAAGGAGCTCCAGCTCCCGAGTTAGGGACTTTGGTTAGAATCCTTGGGTTATATGGCACTGAGTGTATTCTGGGGTATGGTTTCACTCTGGAAGGCTGCATCTATTGGGGACATATGTGGTATAATTTAAATCCATTCTGGAATGCATGATGAACTGTGAAACCATGTCTGCTGCATCCACAGAAACCTACCAGCCTTGACCTTTACTAGGAGCCAGTGTTTCATCTTTCACTTGCAGATTTAGCATGCTACTGTGCAGATAATTATTTAGGATATTATAATTCAGACATCTGCACAGAAGTGCAGGGAAGTCCAACAGAAGTGGTAATAGATGGAGGAGTGGGTGGGCTATGATTCCCTCCCTGCACTCCAGGCCACACTGCATGACTGCCCTGCTGGGTTCCTCCTGCAAGTGCTGCTCTGTGGAATGTCAGTTGTTCACCTCTTTCCAGTCAGTGTTGGCATGTTTCGTGTCCTCAGCGGGTTCCTCTGTGCAGCAGTTTGAGAACTGTTAATCAACAAAGAGCATGTAGCAGTTTCTGTGGATGTAGTGTCAAACTGACAGAAGGAAACTGGTAACAAATACTTTGGTACCTTGTCTTGCTATTGCTTTGCAATGGGAAAGGTTCACTATCGTGTCTGACCTGGCAGCTGCTGCTTCTACACAAAGCTCTTCCCACTGAATTTATTCAGCCAAATCTCACACTTGTACTGCTGCTAATCCTGGTGATTCTCTGGACTTAAAAGGAATGATGACAGATTTGCACTAGGGTAATAGATCCATGCTTAAATTATTTGCCAGAGTTTTGTACATCACACAGCATAGCTCCAGATCTTAAGTTTATAAAAGCAAGCTTGCTTCTCTTGGTTTTGTAAATATAGGCAACTAAAAGGGAAAAGCAGAGTTATATTATAGATAAAGTATTTTAAAGATTTCTTTGTGTCTAAACGTATACTCATCTAATGCCTTCAACTGTGACTTCAAAATCTGACATGAATAATTCTTTCTCCAAGAATCCGGGTAGCATTTCAGTGGTTTTGCTCTCCCTTTTGCTGGGAGTGGCATTATAGCTACTGGAAACATCACTGAGGGTGGAAGCCACGCCTTTGCAATAGCAGTATTTTTCCTCCTTTGTGCTTTTTTCCAGTTCTTTCTACTTCACAAAACCAAAACACCCTTTCTTTGAATTATATAGTTTCAACTCTCATGGTTAAGTTTTGAATATTTTAGAAATACAAAGTCATATTTCTGTTAAATGTGCATTTCTTTTCAGTCAGAAAATCCTCTCTTCAGTCTTGCCAACCACAATGTATGAAGTGAGGTTAAAAATGTGTGGTACTCTTGAGAGAATTAATAAGAATGTTTAAATATGAATTTAAAGCCCAGTCATTGGGAATTTAAGCACATTCTTAAATCAGGCATCAGAACAGGGAGAAAAGAAAATGAAGGGCTCACTGCTTCTATGTCATTACTCAGAATCACAGGCTCAATTATTTATGGTTAAGTATATAACCAGGGATTTAGAAGTGAAAGGGAAATATGCTACCTGTTCCTGGAGGCAAGCTGGAGCTTAGATGCTTAGATTCTGCTGGTTAGATTCATCTTTAAACTAGCATTTGGGATACTGAATATTAAGTATTGATTATCGCTTTTAAAATTAGAGTGAAATCTTACACTTATTTTTAAGATAGGGAAAAGCACTGTTTTTTAGAACTGAGGAGGATTTGCTTTTTAGTAGGAAAAAAACCAGACAGAATAGCCATCTTGCTTGGTTTTTAATTATGCAGCAAAATATTGCAACATGATAACACACCAAACACCCAGTAGTAAAAGCAGTTCTGAAAAGAAGATTTTTTTTCTCTGAGACATCCTTATCAGGATATTTCTTTTTTTTCAAGTATACTGTAAGTGTTTGAAAGGTCTTTTAAAGTAACACTTGTAAGAAGACAGCTGTAAACTGTCTCATGGCAGAGGCAAGTTAGGAAATGTGGCAAGAATACTTTGACTAAAGTATAAAATTCCTACGGACTCAAGCAAAAGAGCTGTATGTAAAGGTAGGAAGTGGAAAGGGATTTAAATTGGTAAGAATGATGAAGAAAGAGCAACATGAAACTGTAGGAAAGAAAAATAGAAAATAAAATGGGATTAAAATTATCATCAAACTTAAAGAAATCTTTCTGTAAATGCACTTACAATACTTACAGAATACCAAATTAGAAGGCAGATCATGAGAGTCAAATAAAACCAAGAAGTTTGGGTTGCGTGGAGCCAGTTTTTAATTACTTTTTGTTAGAAAGATCAGTTGTGTTCATGTGACAGTTGCCAATATAAACAAAAAAAAGCCTGCAAGAACAGGTCAGAGTGCCTCCTTGAACCAGAATCTTCAAAGCACTGGCTCTGACAGACAACCACAAGGATACTTGCATGGGTGAAAATACAGATCTGTGGTACTTGTAAAAGAGGGTCCAGAGGAGAGAGAGAGCTGAAGGGGTCATAGTAATTTTAAAAGAGAAGACCAAACAGACTAACTTAAGTACTAATGGGATATCTTCCCTTTGAAGAAAAGGAAAAATAAATTATGCCGAAGTCTGTAAAGGAAATCAGAAGCTGAGTAATAACCAATGCAGCACATGAGCAGGAATCCCTATTCTGTGAGTGCAGGACTGGATTGCTGTGTTCGTAAGGTGAACTTGAGTTAGCACTGCCATGTTGTCAACTTACACAGATACCATCCTGAGAGAAATAACCAGAAACACAATGTGGCAGGCATGAAATCTGACTGTTACACCTGCAATGAGGGCTACTTCAGATGAGTCTGGATGAGAATAAGACACATCAGTGCTCAACAAAATTTTTCTTTTCTGCTGCCTCTGACTTGGTACTCTCTGTTTCACAACCATGACTTCAGCTCGACCAGCTCACTGGTCTGCTTGAAAGCAAATTTCTCTTTTCTTGGTTTGTGTTTGTTTACAACTGGTCTGACTCCCTGTGCTGGCTCAAGGGTTAGGAGAAGAGGAGCAGTGGGGCCACCCAGCCTGCTCCTGGTGTCATCATGGAAAGTAGACCTAGGCTATATGGCACATTTTTTAAAAATACTTTCAAGCTTCTCTTTATTTTCATTATTTCTCATTATTTTCAGCAGAGTGTTTGATTAGTTATATTTAGTTTATGAAATAAATCATATTAAAGTGATATTAATTAGTCTCTGCAACACTAGAAGAAAAAAGAAGCCTTTTTTTGGAAAGGTTTTATATCAGTTGGAGCACTTTTAACTCAGTTCAAATGTTTGGATAAAAAAAATTCTTTTTGAGTTCAATCTCAATTTAATTTAACAGAAGTATTCTTTTACCTGCTTCTTTTCTTTTTTTGCCTTTTTTTTTTTTTTTCCTTCTCTCTTTCTGAAGGTAAGCTGAGGGTAGAATTGTCAAAGTTCCTGTCATGCATTCTTTGAAAACATAACAGCATCAAAAGTCTTTATGTACCAGCCCTGGCAGGGCTGGAGCACTGCTGCACCCCAAAGCAGAATAATGTTTTCAGTCACATACCGGTGTTTAATTGTTATTCAATAGCAGCACAAATGTGGCAGTCTGGGCTAGCGGATCTGTTAATTTGAAATCTATTTTCTTCATTCTCCCTGTGTAAATAGAGGGTAGATAGCATATATTTTAGTTTTATAAGTTTTCAAGTTCTTACTTATTCATCAATGCTGACTTTGAGAATAAGTAAAGCAGTGCACCTTAATTCAAGAGAGACAGGATTTGTGGACTTTGATCTTCTGAATGCCATGACCCCATGCTGTCTGTAACCCTGTGCTCCGAGGTCTCCTTTTATGAACTCTTCAAAAAATTCGAACAGTCACCATTGCTTTTCATTTTTTTTGTTTCTTTCTTCCCCCAGAAGTTATTTTAAATGCAGCTCTGTAGCAGACAGCTAGCTAGTAACCCTTTCAAGTTTAATTCTAAGAAGAATAGCAGGGAAAATGCCAATGAAATTCAGTTTATCAGTCTTTTAGGTTATATTTTAATGTTGAATAGCAGGCTGCCCTCCTTCCAGGGTCAAGTTGCAAACACTCACATAATCACAGGTTATTCTGAGTAGGAAGGGACCCACAGGGATCATCAAAGTCCAGTTCCTGCTCCTGCACAGGACAGCCCCAAGAATCAGGGGGCACATTTCAGACACGTGGCGTGCTCTTCTCACAGATCATCAAAGCTAAACGCACAATTACAACAGCCCAGGTTTGTTCAGGCTTGATTGTTGCTCACTATTTCACAGCACCCGAAGTCACAAAAGCACCATGTTGAAATGAAATTGTTATTTACTTCTGAGTCTTAAGCTGTTTGTTTGTATGTGTATATGTACACGTTTAAGTGCTGCAGAGGTGATGGATCACAACCTTAGTGACTTAAGTAAGCATCATGGCACTGATTAATAGTGGGAAGCCTTTAGGGGACTGCATGGTCTGTGGTTTATTATGCCTTTTGGTTTGCTAAAATCATTCATGATTGTGTGCTCACAGCAAAAACATAGGAAGTTTCTGAATATTGTAAGGCACTGGTAAACTTGTAGTACTTGCCCTCCTTTTGTAAATGGCCTACAGAAGTTTAGAAAGCTAGAAAAATAATGCAACTCTTGTGCTCGTTCCACAGACAGGTTCAAGTACCTTTCTTTGTATTTCTAGCTGGAAGAAGTGCTAAGCCTGGCTCCTACTGTCATGTATGGGGTGAGGTCTCTGCATTATGACTTGTGACTCTGACTTGTCCCTTGCTGTAGATGTTCAAGAGTGTGGGCTCTGAAAAGAAGTAGATGTAGTATGGCATCTAATTAGGAGGAAGTTGAAATCCTCCAGGAAATCCTATGAAGATGTTTTGTTGCTTTAGTTAGGGGCAACAACTAGAAAAAGCCTGTACATCTTTGATCTCTTTTGGACAGGTGCTTGTGTGCTGCATGGTCTGTGGTGTGGCAGAGCAATTAAATTCAATGTGGAACATGTGTAGACTACATGGACAATATCATGAAGGTTTTTAAATCTGCCTTTCTTCTCTCTATCATTGCTTTTTTTTTTTCTAAAAAGAAAGATAGTGGTTATTCTAAAAGCATGTGCCTAGCTATGGAAGAGTAAGGGGAAGATTGTGACTGGTGTTGTGATGGTTTGGATAGAAAAGGGGTGGATTGAATGTACAATCTTTTTTTGAAATTTCTGAAATTTTGAAAATTATAATTGGAAGGAAAGTAGATTTCATTTAGTGGGGACCTGGGTTTCCATTGCCAGTATTTTCAAGAAACCTCTTTGAATAACCTAATATATTTCTTGCAGCAATCTTTTATCTGAAGGATATTTACAGGGCAATACCAATAGAAAGACTTAAAAAAGAAAACAAGAAGCAACCTGGGTAACTATATTTTCTGTAGGAGATTGTGTATTATGCAGGCAAAGCAAATGAGGGATGAAATTCTCTGAGCTATGATGATGTTCAAGAACATTGGAAATTGTCTAATGTGGTTAAGGGATTAGACACATCTGTGAGGATGTATGATGTGTCTAGACCCCTCTTACCTTTGTGCACAGCACTACTGAGCTGATGGGTTGGCATATCAAAGGGGAATAAGGAGCAAGAAACCAGCTGCAAACATAAATCTGTTTGTCCAACAAATAACAAATTGTTCCCTCAGCAGCAATCCTGGTGACAGACTTGTTTGGCTTTTGTGGGTAGCAGCTCCATACCTCCTGAAAGAAAGCCTGTACTGAGGCTCACTGAGGGTAGATGGTGGCCTCAGTGGGGTGGGTAAGAGCTGGAATCTGAGAAAAATCAGGTTATATGGCAGCTGAAGATATGAACAGACTCTAAAAAACTAACTGCAATTAAGTGCTTTCCTCCAAATTATGAAACTTTCCAGGTAATATATATTGGGCTATTTTGCCCCTGATCTTTATCAGGTAATCTTCAGTTTTTAAGAAAACTTGTGTTTCCTGAACCAGAAGGGAAGGGAGTGCTGTGCTTAATCCTAAGACAAGTACAGGCTTGGAGCCCAGCCCCAAAGAACATGCTCTGAGGAAGAAAATGGAGACTGTTATAAAAGTGGCACCATGCTCTGGACAAAACTGTGGCTTCAGTAGGTATTACCTGATGTGTTTTCAATTAAGGGTGACAGCAGCAAAGCAAACACCTCTCACTGCATTTGGGTTGGGACAGTATGAAAGGCAAGGGCGGGGGCTGGTTTAAATAGATTAAGTAAAAGGATCCTAAGGATTTCAGAAAGATCTCCATTAGTCCAGAGGGCAGGAGAACAAAGAGCTGAAAAAGATGCAGCTGTTTTTTCTTTTATACTTGGAAAACTTCAAAGTGAAAACAAGTCCAAAGCAATGTTTCCTAGAAGCAGATAAGAACAGAGGGGGTGATGCTGCTGTGGAGACCAGAGGGAGAAGCTTGACCCATCCAAGGGATTCTGAGAAAAAGAAATAGGGATAGACTGCAAAACATCAGCTGACCTTAATGTAGGCCAGAGCATTGCATTTATTAATAGTTGATACTGTTTTATTAGAAAAAATCCAGCTTACTGAGCTTGATCATGTTAAGCCTTGACATGGCACTCTAATTTTCAGTCAAGTAGTCTGGGTTGCTTCAGAAGTCTAGAGAATTATCTCTTTTAAGAAAATAATGGCAAATATTTCCATAGTATCTACAGATAACAGCAAATTGCAATTGTACTCCAGCCAGCATGTTTCTTCTAAATATAGTAAAGGATGTTTTGTAATTTATTTAATTGCTTAGACTTGACAAGGAGCCAGTGCTAACAAACTTGCTTTGATAGCAGTATAGTGCTTGTGGCGTTCACTTGGCTTGGGAATGTAAATACTGAGAAAAAATGTGTGAAATGAACAGTGAAGCAGAAAGGAACAGAACTGCTGCAAACTCTCTGCTGTTGGCCGTGCAGGTGTGCAGGTCCTGAGCCCCAGGAACACAGGGACAGCTGCATGAGGGAGGGGACAGGAGCCTGAGTCACACATCCTGCAGATACAGGAAGGACAGGGCTCTTCCTCAGCTTATGATCAGGCAGTTGTAACACAGTTATTTAGGGAAAGTGCAAGATAATCTCTTCCACTTCTAATTATTGGACTTCACTTCCCACTCCATCTGTTCTGGTATCTTCCATAAAAAAACCTGTGGGGATCCCTGTAGTTATTGAAAACTATTAGAAAGGCAGTACAACTGCAAGAAGAACAAGATTTTTTTGATTAATTTTCTAATGTGTTTGTCTCTAAAATACTGTTCCAGTATTTTAGCATCATGGCACTGATTAATAATGGGAAGTTTATTCCAGTTTCCTACTGTTTTGTCTATTTTCTCCCTCTGCAGCTCTCCGTAGTAGNCTTTCACTACATAGAGTCTTGAAGCCCTGTCTTCACTTTTGTTTTCGGTTAAGTATCTTTAAGTATCCAATACTTGGTCTCCTTGGTAACTTATGGGTGAAAAAATTCTTTAGAGAAAAGAAGGAACAAACTTAACCCCCAACAAGTAGATATCATTATTTTTCCACGTATGTTATTTTCATATACTAAATGTAGAGATTAAGGCAATAAATATCGACATTCTTTTTCAATATTCAAATTATCATAAGCGAAATTTTCAATATCAGTTTTTTCATTAACTTCCTATGAAGAATGTACATAATGTTTCTGATATATAATGTAAATTTTTTTATAGTTACTATCCTTCTATCATAAGGCTTGAGAAATGGAAAATAATTAGCTAGGCAAAAGGATATTAACAATTAATGGAAGTCAAAGTAATTCCAAACAACCAACTAATATTTCAATGAGGAAAGATTTGATCCAATGAAAATATGCTTCCTTGTAAAGTTTGTTCATATTTTTAGAGTTCTTACATGAAATTAAATGTATATAGCTATGCAATTTTTCTAAATGAGTTATATGTAATTATCAGTGTTAGGTAAGTGCTGGTCGACTTTTTGGATTGACTAAATGGCAGAGTTTCCATTCATTTCAGCAGCACCTGATTTCAACTTGTTTTTTGGTGTTGACCTATTTGGTGGAAGCCTACATGTATTTGAAACATAGAAATACCCCATTTCCAGGTATCCAATTTTATACAAAAGGACAGTGTGGAATTCTGATAATACACCTTCATAGACCATTTCTATATGGATAATAATCAAAATACTACTAACTTCATGCTACAGCATACTGGAAATCCTATTTTAATGTTTAGGGAGAGAATTATTTTTATAATCTGACATACTTTTTAAGTAAGTCATTCTTGAGTGTGAAGAGAATGTGTCACTGTACAATATATAGATAATTTTTATGTTGCAGTGAAGCTGCATCAAATGCCTCTGGGATTCCTGAAACATCCACTGAAAAAACAAACTCCAAATGGAGTGCAGAATATTCAGCTATCATTTTTTATCCATATTTTGCTATGGAAGGCTGGACCTGGACCAGTGCTTTCTTATCACTTGCCTTATGAGTGTTCCATGCAGGGGCTCTTCTTTGGTTGAGGAGCCATGATTTCTACACCAGTTCTTGCTGCTTTTCCTTGTGGATCCTGAGGAAAAAAACCAGCATATCTTTTGAGGATTTACCTGGTTTTATTTGCCAGGCACAGATGGGTGTGTATAGTTTGGTTTTTAAATTCATCAGTAAGCCAAGGACTATTCCACTGATATCTGAATAATGTTTAGGAGATATGAATACAGTGCACTCTCCAGGTTTTAAAAGATGTGTATCACTAGCTCTGATGATAATCATGTCAATTCCCAAAGGAGCTGCATCCTCATTCATGAGTGTTTTAGTTGGTGTGGTGCCCAGGGGGCAGAAAACTTGTTAGCATTTTTACTGTTGTCAGCTAGGGGCTGTGCCATGTCACATATATTCTGGGCTTGTGCTTCAAGTTACTTGTAAAAATAAGTTGCCTGGATAGTGAGTTATCTCTTAATATCACGTTAATTTGGGAAAATTTGTTGAAGTAATGGTCTAATCTCTCCACGACTTCTTTTGACAGGCTGGAATCCATATGGGTGTCATAGGTCTCATTTCTCATAATACTATATTATAAGGCAGAAATGTTTGGTCTGCTGAGTGAAATGTGAAAAAAAATAATTAAACTTCTGTATTTACTAACTTTTTTATATAAGAGGGGTGCATGTGTAAATATTCACCTTCAGGAATATTATTACTGGGATACTTCTAGAGTAGGTTTTTCCTTAAGTGTTTTGATACCAACACCTGCTGTTCAAAAACTCTGAATTATTTTACTTCACTTAACTTGGTTTTATGAGTTTATCTTACTAATAAACAGAAACAGATGACATCCTCTAATACCAATGTATAACTGTCAGTAAACAAATGAAATTAGAAAGTTTCTAAATTCTCTAAACTGATCATACTGGAAAGGAAAAATGACTAATATTAAGCACTATAGACTAAAGACTATATTAATATGAAAAATCTCAAGGGCTAGTGTCTTATAAATGCTAAAACAACCAAATGTAGTGACTTGCAAGTGATTTTTTTTTACCTATCAGGAAGGGGAAAAAAACCTGTGGTGGAAGCAGAACTGAGGCATGATGCAATGGGGGCATCAGATAAAAGGGAAGAAAACTGTGAATCTTTTATCATGTGGAGGAATTTTTATAAACATAATTTTTTCTTCATGTCATTCCAAACAGTTTCATATAAGCAAGTGTAGGAAAGTCTTGTGTAAGTTGGGTTTTTTTAGCAGTGGTTCGGGTGTTTTGGTTTTTGCTTTTTTGTGAGTCATAGGCAATAGAGCTGAAGGATTTTATTCAATATGAAAGCCCTGGGTTCTACCTCTGGCTGTAACCTGTTTATAAAACTGGATTTCTTAGCCACAGGCAGAAGTAAATATTTCTGAAAATGTTGAAAACTTCCACTGACAAAATAATGAACTGTACTGACACTGTAGGGTCCCAAAAAAAGCTCATAGGTGAGCACATGGAAAATTGTCTTAGAATCCTTCCACGGAGTTGCTTCCACCTTCTGCAGCTCAGAAGGAAAATGCTTCCTGAACCAGAGATGACAGTGTGGGGTCTAGAGACAGGGTGTCTGTGCACGCTCTGGCTGCAGCCCTTAACTGATTCAGCCAGTGTGGGCAAAACAAAAGGAGACATTTGTCATCCACCCTCAAAGGGGTACTGCTGGCTCAAGCAGTGGCTCAAAAATACAGTTCTACAAAGGGGAAGGGAGGAGAAAGCCCAGAACTGATCCATCATACCAGTTACATTGCTACTGTTCTGGGGCCAGAAAAGAATACTCAACGTTAATGTAGAAAGTAAAGGTTCCTTGCAGCTGAAAATGGTCAGATAGTTCAGGGATGAAAAAGGCAGCACAGCGTGTCCATTACTGAAAACTGCCAGTGTAATGCACATAAGCAGTGGTGGGTGTGAATATCTCAATGTCCCTCTGGAATTTTCCCAAATACTGTCAGTGGCACAAGTTAAAACAAATGCAACCATGTGCAATCTGAGGTGGATGTAGATTGTCCAGTGCACAGAAATTTGTCACCCAAATACTTTCATTCAGTTCTGAGTGTGCTTCAGTTATTCTTCCACTGCTCTCGCTCTGAGTGTGGATTTCTTCCTTTGATGGGAGGATTAAAATACTGTAGTAACATCTTTAGGTAACAGGAAAAAAGGAGATTTGAGTATGGCTTCAGATTTCTCTACAGTTGCCTTTAATGAAGACATTGGAAGTGAATGCCTTCAAGTCTGAAACAGAAATAATTTTTTTAAGTAAGCTGAAATAATTCACAAAATACATTTTATATGAGTATGTTTTGTGATGGAATTGGGGTTTTTTTGTATAATGGTCCAATAATGACCCAAATCTGAGGAATTAATGAGCAGGCTTACACTGTTTTTGTGTTTTTCAGTGACAAAGAAAAACACTTGGTGAGAAAATCACAGAAGTAATAGTGTCACAAATAATTTTCAGGAGATACAGAGGATGAAGTTGCGTGCTTAGATTTGACTGAACTTGGCACCACTTTTACTTGAAGGAGAGGAGCAGTGACTGTTTACCATGGCCAAAGTTACTGTGATTCCCTCTGCCGAAACAGCAATCTTGCTAGTCTAGAATTCTGTTTTTTCTGTGAAGCTGGAAAAGCAGGGGCGGTTGTTGGTAGAGATTCTTTAAGTCCCTGTGTCACCTGTTCCCTTGCTGGCAACTGGCTAAATCTTGCTTCACTGGCCTTGGGGACACATCTTGCCACAGGAGTGACAGAGATAAGATTTTCTGATTGCTCCCCAAAAATATCACTTGCACTGCTTAATCCTTTGCCCCCTTATTTGTTAGAGGCCGATTGAATTTGGGTAAAGATTACAAACTTTCCCAACTTCTGTAGAAACATCAGTGTCCCAGTGCACTGCAGTGTATGCAAAGCCACGTGGACATGGCTAAAGGGGAGCAGCACCTGGTACACAGGGACTTGTTTGTTCAGATAAATATGTATAGGAAGAAGAAAAACTTGTAATAAAATGAGACATTTTGGGTCATCTGAAAACCTCTTTTCCTCCTCTTCGACATGGGTAAAAGGGACTAGTGAGGATCAGTGCCTTTTGCAAAGTGTGTCCACAGCTTGCATTCCCAGTACGTAGATAACTCCTGCTGCAGGAGTCAAAATCGAAGTTATAAAATACTGTTTAACAAGTATGAAGCTGAAATAAGCAAATGCCTTTACAAAAAAGAGAAAAAAGAAATATCTATTCCAATGATTTACAGGTAGTTTAAAACAATCCATGTTTGACATGGTAAGTTGTCTTTATCATTAAAATGCTAATGAAATTATAATTATTTGTTAACTTTATGAAGATAATGAAGCTTGTCAGCGACATCTTTTTTGTGCCAGTATTCCTGCTTAGTTCAGGTCTGGATAAAGATTTGGTGGAGTAGTGGTGAGGTTCTATTTGACCATTGGGAGCAGTGCCAGGGTAAAACTGCCCTATTGCATTTGATTTGATGATTTTGTCATGAAGTGCTTCTGCTTGTAACTTAGGTGACCTTTACCTTTTAATTCCTTCAGAGGCTTTCAGAGTCTGAAAGCCAAACTTCAGTCCAACAGTGTTACCAATATTTGACTGGCAATTGTTGAAGCAGTAAATTGGCAAGCAGTATGAACACATTTTTTATGATTAATGCCTTTATTAATCAGTCCAGTAGGTGTATGTTTTGTTTTCTGTGTGGACTCCAAATGTATTCTAGTCTCCTGGCAGCAGAAACACCATGGACTGCAAACTAGAGAAAGATTTCAGATGTCTTTTTCACATGAAAGATTCTGTGATTCAACCAAGGAGTACAAAGAAGGTTAGATGTTTTTTCAAGAGGATGCTAATTGGTTTCTTAATTTTTAAAGATTTTATGCCAGATGCTTTCTATATATTGAATAAGGACAGCATCAGAAAAGTAATTTTGATTTCAAATGTCAGTCACAATTTAAGCCTATTCTGTTTGGTTTGGTTTTTTTTCTGTAAAATTGAGTTAAAATATGTAACCATAGCTTCGTTAAAGTACGTTTATGTAAAGAGAGGACAGGTCTTCTTTAACTTCACGGATCTTTAATTGCTTATGAACTTCAAAGAGAAACTTGCAGAAGTTAGATTGATGATGGCCCTTTAGGTAATTGAGTACAACATAGTTCCTGTTTGAATGCAACTCTGAAATCCAAATTATGTAAATCTACTGTTTCAGAACCAGCTAGTAGAAATAATCATCATTTTTGCAGTTGAAGATACTTTCCTTGGATAAATTCTCTGACACACTGCTTTCCTATTGATTCATCTTCTCCATTATGGATATGAATAAGAAACTATAGGCATGTTAGCCTTTAGCTCTTTGACGTTTGTGACTCCAGTTGAATAAGCTTTGACTTACAGATAATTAGGCACAGCTGTCAATTAGTCTCATGGACTTATGCAGGAACAAACCTGACATTTATGAAAGTATTGGGATAGAAGAAGGGAGAAAATATTCTGGGAAAGTTCCTCAAATATATTTTTCCTTTCACGTTGTGCAGCTCTGTTGGGATGGTATGAAACATTCTCTCTGCATAGCTGTCATTGACCCATCTTTGTGCAATCATAATGCTTTTCCTATAGAAGAAACAGAGAATAGATTACAGCCTGCTATTCATCTGCTAGACCATAATATAATGTTTACTGTGCTGCAGCTGGGATCAAAATGACTGCCTCTCCAGCATCAACAAAATTTGAGCTCAGGGCTAGTTATAAGTGTTTGGTCATCCAAAAAATCCATGCAGCCCCATCTGGCTTCTGAACTTAGCTTTCCTCTTGGATACCATAAGATGGGGTTGAAATTGTGACTGTGGAGGCAGGACAGTGAAAAGGAGAAAAGTCTGTCCTTTGTCTTCAGTTTAGTGTGTCCTTAACAGGCAGAAAGGGATATCCCTTAATGGAAGACTGGCACTCACACAGCCCAAGGGATTGCCTGGCATTTTGCAAGTGGATACAAATTATTTGATTTTATGGGAGAGGAGAAGGAAAATTGCTTGTTTACTTTTCTAACCCCCTCCTTCTAAGTACCTCTCAGTCCCCATCCCCTTCCCTCCTGGCCATCCCCTTCCTGGCTAGGTTAGAAAAGCTCAGGTGACTTCTATGAGAAAAAGCTCAGGTATTGTGTAAGCCCGAGACAAGGGAAGTTTCTTAGAGGCCTGTTATGCTCCCAGCTGTGGCCACTGCTGAGTGGGGAAAGGAGGTAATTACTGAGAACTTGTGACAGAGGTAGGAGACAGAGAGTGACTCACCCTCCTTTAGAGGTGTGGGACACTTACGTTCCACTGCCTGCTCCTGTCAGTGCTGAATTATTTATTCAACCCAGGAATGACACACTGAGGGGATTTTTTTGGTTTGATTTTTTTGGATTTTTTGTGTTTGGGTTTTGGTGGGTTTTTTTTCACTTTATATTTCAGTGAGGGAAATTTTATTTGAAATCTATTTTGTATGGTTTCAGGGAAAAATACTCCCACAGGCATAGCTGGGAGCTGTGTGCTAGGCACACTTACTGTGTGAATAGAGCAGATAGCTAGTTAAAAATGAATATTTGGATGTCTGTGCCTGCCCATTCCTTTGGGATCTAGCTGGGCAATGATACTTAAGTGTATACAGAAAAAATTCAGCATATAGATTTCTAAAAAACTTTTGTTTAGAGAGCTCCAATTTAGAAAATAGTTAACATTTCATGTAAAGAATTGAGTTCATCTATATGCTAGCTGATTATTTAATTGTTGTCTGCTTTCTAATACTTGCCTTGCACCATAAAAAAGGCAATTTTTTACATGTTAGATGAAATCGTGTTTGTGTAGCACCTGATAGTTAGTCAGAAGGGGGGAAAAATAACATGCAGATCACTATTTGGAAACAAACCTCTGGATTTCAGCATACATGTATTTATTGTCTGTGCTGGCTGATCTAGTAGGCAACCATGAATTGCAAAAGCATCTGACTTTCATGGGGACCCATCCTGGCCTTTTTGGCACAAGAAGAATTTTGCAGCTGTAGAAAGGATTTATTCGATCTGCCAGTGTGATTTATATACCATATGTCTTCTCTTCAGCATCTGAGTGTCCATAGCCATAGGGAAGTGCTCTGCCTTGTCTGTACTGTGTGTAAATAGGTTCCTTCTAATGATATTAACTCCTACAGAGCCTTTTCATCATCCCCTGTATAATTTTTTCTTGGGAGTTGTGTCAGCTATGCTGTGTGTGTTGCAGAAAGTAGAATACCATGAATTCCTGGTTTTGTTTGCTCTTGGCAGGCACTGCTACACTTCCCACCCTTGTGCGCACACCTACCTTGATGATGCAGCCTTCCCTGGATATCAAACCCTTTATGTCCTTCCCTGTGGACAGCAGCTCTGCTGTTGGATTCTTCCCAAATTTTAACACAGTAAGTAAAGGTGTTTCCACATTTAGTTTCAGTGTATGCTTTCCAATCTGGTTCTAATATCCAGTACTGAAGCTGCCTTAAAACATTTAGAGAAAGATGTTAGTACATTGCTTGCATAGTTCTAGGGAGCCCTTTTTTTCTGTGCCGTGGTGGTTGCTTTTCCCCCTGTATGAAAGGCTTGGAGTGGTGTCCAGCCTTCTCACTGTGAAAGGGGCTGATTGACTTTTAACTTGGTCTTCTGAGGTGGTGTTTGCACATTGAAAAAAATAACGTTATGCTATGCTAAAGATTTGAGAAGCAATAGAATGATTTGCAGCATTTGTCTGGACATGTGTATTTCAATGTGCTGTAAAAAAGGAAAAAATAAAGGCTGATGTAAAGACAGGTGTGACTGGTAAGACCTAGATCCTACAGTGCTCTGCACTACTCTTGATCCTACACTGAATAAAGCTAAGTCTCGTATGGCCAGGAAAGCAACTGGAGGATATTCTAATTCTGTATAATTTCAAGATTAAAGTGTAAAACTGCACAGGCAGCCATTGTGAAAAAGGTGAACCTGTTATTTTTGTTTTATGGTAAAGTATCCTGGGGTTTTTTAAAACAAACAAAAAAATTTGCCAAAATAATACTTCTTTGGTTCTTCATGTTTATCAGAGCAGCAATTAAAAAAAAAAAACTCTCTTCTGTACTTCTCACTTCTTTATCAGCTCATAAAAAGGCAATGAGTGTTATCAAAATGCTTGTCTGCCATCACATTTTAGCTTAAATATTTAAGCTAATGGCAACAGGAAGGAGACTCTGTGAGTCATTTCTGCCCAGGCAGCAGGTACAGTGTGTTTGTAGGTGACCGTCCCCTGAACTGCTGCACATCGCGCTTGTCACTGTGGCTGCGGGGGATGGAAAGGGGAGCAGTGTCATCATCACCACCACCACACAGTCACCAGCTGAACCTCTGCCAAGTGTCTCCTTCACAAACTAACCGTCTGTCTGAAATTAAAACAACAGCAGCATTATTTTCCTCATGCCGTGCAAATCCACCTTGCTGGCAGGCCTTGTGCTACAGCACGCCGTGACGTGGGGTGCTTGGGGGGTGACACATGAACCAGCTGCTCTCATGTGTCAGCAGCCCAACCTATGAACAGTAGCAAATATTACTAATTCATTGCAAAACATGTTCGTGAAAAATGTGTGTTTGTCAGGGAGATGTGGGGATGTGCACAAAGATATAAAGGACAAGGGAAAAAACAGGTACGTTAAAAGAGCAGGCTCAAAACTCAATACCATATTAAGGAAGCAGTGTGTCATTACCATCTCTAGACATGATGCAATTCATATTAATTTTCCATCCTCTTCCTTATACTCTCAGGAATTTTGTTTGTTACTGGTGTGTTTGCTTTCCAGTTGCACAGGTTTTCTAGGTGAGCTTTTTCACAGAACTGTTCATTCTGACTCGGAGAAACTTTTAAATAGAAATGTGGTTTTAGAGTCAACCAGCCATTATTTCCTTTCTGGTGGTAGTAGTAGAGTAGCCTCTACAGTAGCCTCTAGAGACAGATTAATTACATTTACACTGGTTTTGCCTAGTTTATATTTACCTGAGTTGCCTTTCATTTGCCTAATTCCTGGCATGTTTATCCTTCACAACTGTCATTCCTCTCCAAACTTCTGTAGGTTTTATTAAAAATTAGACCTGGGGTAATTTGCAAACATTGTCAACTTGGTGTCTACTTCCTTCCTTGGAATTCTTGATCATTATATAAAATTTTGCTGCTATACACCACAGACGCTGCATGTTTAAACTCTTTAAGAAACAGTGGTTCAGTACCTCTCTATTTCTAATTTGCAGACTTTGCCATTTATCTTGCAGATATTGATTTTCCTTAAGAGTCTCTCACAATGGACTTCAAAGCTCATTGGAAAACTAAATCATTCATGATTATCTACTGACAGGCACAATGAATGCCAGCTGTCATGGGCTTCCTTTACTTCTAACTTAGCACAACCTTTGCAAATGTAGATTTCTAGGTTTCTCTATTGGTAGTCTTTTTTTTTTTATTTTTTTTCTTTTTCATTCCTAAGTGGTGGCAATAATATCTAAAAGTGTTTAAAACAGTTTTTCCAGATGAAGATTTTGAGTTATAGAAGCTAAATGCAGTTGATCCATAACATATGCATCATCCAAAGAGCCATGATCTCTTATCATATGCAGGAAGTGAATATTAGAAGAAAAAAAAAAGCCATAGTTTGCTTTATGGACCAATCAGGAAATCTGTGTATTCCATTCATAGGAGGACTTGTCAAGGACTGCAGACAAGGAAACCTCCAGTGTGCTTCCCTTCATCTCTTTGTCTTCCAGGGGACTGAGGGGACCCTTCCAGGGTGCTGATTGTGCTTGCATGTGTTCACTGAAGGTGGCAGAAAGAAATGGTCTGAGACAAAACTTGTTTGGATCCACCTGCATTTTCAATGGCTGTCAGAGACAGAAACATTTTTCTAAACCTTGCCAGGAGGTGGTTTCTAACTTGAAATCAGTGGCCTTAAAACAAGATAAGTTTCTTCATGGGCACTTAATACAGTAACCATCAAGGCAGAAAAACAAGGTAAAATGTATTAACTACAAACATCTTCAAAGGAACACCCCCTACAGTTTTTTCCCAAAAGAACTTCTCTTATTTATGGGAAGATATTTCAAATCTGGGGTAAACCCTTTCTTATTTAGTTAACTTTGACAGATTTCAGCTCTGAAAACATCTGTGATTCTCCAGATAAAACATTAGTGTTCCCATTTTGTTTGTGGAAGTGTTTTGATCCCTAACTTCTCTCCACAAGGGGTACTTTCAGCTGAAGCACTGAGCAGACCCTGATTTTGTAAAAGAAATGCCTACCCCCATGATATCTTACTTTCTTGATGGAATTGTGTGATTTAGTTTAAGCGGCCTCTCTTTTGCTTCTCTTTAAATCATTAATAGTTCTAAATATGCTGTGAATGTATGTATAGTAATTGCCAATTCATGCCCCAATTAAATTTCTCTTTGTTCATTAGGACTTATTATATAGGAAAAATTATTTGGGGAATGATTGTACTAACTCACTGGATATGAATCTTTATTGCTCAGTAAGGGGAATAAAACTTTCCTGTTTCAACAGATCAGCCAGAAGGGGATCTTGTAAGGGCAGGATGAAGGATTCCAAGCAAAGAGGTATTGCAGAATAGGTGCTGTCTTCCTTGGTCTTTTCACATCAGCACCAAATAGTTTTGTCAGAACAGCAGAGGCATGATCAGACTGTCAGAGTGTGAACCTGAGGTGCTGCCTGGGAGGGTGAACCCGCTCTCAGAAATGCTGCAGCAGTGCATCCAAAGGTGGCATCATGTTTGTCCTGGCATCAGGTTGCAAATTGTCTTGCTCAATACCCCTCTGTCTGAAATGCAGAGCTTGAATCAAATGATCAGCTATTACTACTTAAAACGTTCTTGTTGATAAAAAATTGGGAAACATCATTATAGGAACTTCCCAAACTGGTACTTCCAGTTTGGGATGGATGTAGACTGGAAGGTATTGTTTAAGTAGAGCTCTTTTTCGGCATACTAAAATGACTCTAAAGATTCCTTAACAGGTTAACAACTTGCATTTTGATTACATCTAAAAAAAAGTAAGTCAAGTATATAGTCGGTGGAAATCAAAGTTAAGTTTCCTGTGATCCCCACTGTGTGTTTATTATAGCATAATCTTGAATTTTACACTGGCTGGCTTCCACCACACAGCTTTACCTTCTGTAGCATTCTTTCTCTAAACTTCCCTGTTCTTCATCTCCTGTCATCCATCTTGTGTACGGAATGATGAAAGGATACTTTGTGGTCACATCATGGTACGTGTGCAAAAGTGGCTGAATGCCAGGAGTTATCTTTCAAGATCACTGATCACTTCAAGATTACTGTCTTCATCTCCCTATATAAAAATTGTGTGCTCCCCCAAAAAAAGAAATCTCAAAACTCTAGCATATCCTGCCTTGTCCTAAAATGAAAGCAGCACTACATAACTCACATTTAGTTGAAGTGGTACAGCCAGGGACCTGTCAGTCTACACAAAAACATTATCAGCATCTTCTCAGATTCTATCATCATAGAAAATAATCAGCAATTCATATGCTTCTTTCTGAGTTTGTTATGGCCTCAGGGGTAATCAAAGATTAGAGCATCTCTTGTAGCTTTCACATTAGTGAAACATTTTGCATCTAACTAGCCCATGATTGGTTTCTAAATGCTAGTTCATACCCTTCATGTTTTAGAGGACACATGGGTTAATGTGGCCTAGTTATTGCTTCAGTGTCTGATTTCTCTTCAAGTAGCTTTATGCTGATTCTTTATATTAGAGTTCTCTCAGTCCCCTTGAAAAGTGGACCAGAGATATTTTACATCTGCCAGTGAAGGTGAGCCAGCTGGAATGTGCTACAGGAAGGGAAGAGGAGCTGACTAGTAACTTAGTCAGAAATTTCTGACTCTTCTCCAATATTAGCCCTGCCTGGACTAAGTATCCCTGGCCGACCCCCAAGACAACTACTGGGAGGAACTAATTTTCTCTTTCCTCTTCTGCATTTTCAATTATTACTCACATTTTTGTTTGCTGCCTATCTCTTTCTCATTTGAAGGGCCCAGCAATCACCAAGGCAGAAGCTGAGTTCAGCAGATAAGAGCACAGGACACCCGTATCGCCAGCTTCACTCGCCCTTCTGCGCCAAGTGCCTCTTCTGCCTTTTTGGCAGGACAGTGGCTTGGGAGCTTTCTCTTTCCTTAGCAGGGTCTGAATTCAGCCACTTAACACCCTGCTGCAGTGCCAAAGTACGCTTTGCAGCACAGGATTGTATATGGCAGGAACAGATTACAAATGCAGCCAACTGGATGTTGCCAACCCGTTATCTACCGTCCTTTTATCCAAGTACTCTGTCCCTGTGCTCTGATTTCCCCTTTTCCCTTTTATGGAGTGCTGGAGGGAAGTGACCTTTTCTGGTCCTCTCCATCTGACTCCAGAGAGGAGGTGAAATTTTTTAAGAGCCGTACTTTACATTCATTAACCGCACAGAAAGGAAATTTAAGCAATTGACGTAGGAGTGATGTTTTGCAGGGTAGCTGGATATTTTTCTTGAGGATTTTTGTTGGCTGGGGTTTCTTTAACTAAAAAATTATAATGTTTTTCTTACAGACTTCTTATACCCTTTATAGTCATGCGGGCACACGAGGACTTCAGGTTTCCCTTAGTTCTTCTTTTGGAAACTTAAAAATATTCCTTCTTCACTTTTAGTTGTTATGGATATAAGCGTTCACGTTTTTCAAGTCATAGCCAGAATCATCCAATTCACAACATGAGGAATTATCCTATTGCCATTTATGAAGGGAATAAGAAAATAATAGGTATTTTCTGAGATACAGGTGAGGAAAGCAGAAGTTCAGGGATCACGTAATAAAGCCCAGATTCTGTCAGCACAGACTCTGTTCTGTGGCTAGTCTTTGCTATCTCTTTTCCAAGTACCTGGATTCAGAACCCCTTTACTCTGCATGCCATAATTTTCTTAAATTTCAATTTTGTAGTCCCTTTTCTTTGTATCCTCAGGCATTTTTATCCAGCCAGGAATCCCTCTTTGTCTTTCTACAGCTTTGAGGCATAGCAGCAGAGAACTCTTTCAGCTGTGATAGGAATTTTTGGAAAAATTCTTCTCAGCCTGTGGAAGCCCTGAAAAATGTTTATTGAAGTTGGTATATTTTTTTCTACTAAATACTTGAGTTTTTTCCTGAAACTTTCAAAAACCTCTGAGCTTGAAGAAAACACCTGGTAAGATACACTGAATATGATAGATATGGGAAAAGAGCTGCCAAAAGCAGGGAGTTGTCAGTTGATTTTTGACAGATTTTTCAGTTTCTAGTATTTTAACACAAAGATGCAGGTTCCCTAGTTCCTGTCAGGAATCTCTCAAAGAGCAGCTCTGTAAAATTGGTGAGCCTAAATAGGCACTTTTTTCCTCTTCTTCTGGTATATCATACATATAATTATGAGGGGGAAAAAGTGTTTATTAAAATAATATAGTCAGGCTTTAAGGTAGAATCTCGTCAAACATTAATTATTCTATGGATTTTCCTGTTGCTTTTGTATTTTTTCAAGAGCTCTCAGAATAGATGAGCTTCCTTCTCTGTTTCCAGATCAGCAGCCAGTTAGGGAACCTTGTCTCTAAGGAGAAAGTGCACTGACATGCACTGGGGAAAAACAGAAGTCACCAGGTGCAGCCTTTCCCTACCCCTTCCAGGGGTCTGGCATCCACTATGTAGATTTTGAAAAATGGTTCCTAAATTGCTGCGTTACATCCATTATTGCATATAAAAGTAATTAAGTCATCCTAATTCTTTAAAGAAATACAGTTTCTGTGTACAAATCCTACAACTTACTAAGTCCTCCAGAAAATCCTTGGCTATGTGTTTTATATCTTTCATAACAGAAAGCTTGGAGTTACTCTTTCTAACATTTCAGCAATATTTATTTCTTTTACTAGTCAGCACAGGAAAGCTCAGAAGCCTTTATCTGCATTTCTGCATTGAATTGCTTTCTTCTCCATTTAGTAGTATGTTCCTGATACAAGGAAGCTTTTTAAAGGGAGAAGATTGTTAATAATAAATATTTTAGGTATTAAGTAACTGAATGATGTTTTGCAAATAGAATGTGATTAAAACATCTCCCCTCAAAGCAAGCAGTCACAGAATTGTAGTTTAGGACAAGTAACATGTGTTTTACTACTCTGCTTACAAAGATTTTGCTAGTTCCTAATTACCAACCTATGTTCTACAAGTTCTAAGCAAAATTCTAGAGCAGCTTTAGATAAAATTCTCCATATGTCTGATGAAGTGGCTGCTTTTGCAGTATCCTGGCTGTACATGGTGAGCTTTCCTGCCCTGCCTTAGACCTTTGTCACATTGTTCCGTGCAAAACTGAGAATCGCTGCGCTAATTATTAGTTAATATTTTATAAAAATGTAGCTAAAATTTAATTCTTGTCATGCTCATTCCTTCAGAATGTGGGTGTACTAGTAGTCTTTTAATCTAAATATAGTCAATTTCATGACAATCTCAAGGTACCGTATATTGTAATTTAAAGCAACACTGGGAAACTTGTCTTTCCTTTTCATGCCTGGAAACCAGCACCAACCAGGTTTGGAGCACCAACCTGCTCATTTCAAGAGCAAGGCTGATTTGAAGAGCTGTGCCTTTCAGACCAGTCTTCTCTGTATTCAGTCTGTCCATTTTCACTGTGAACTTCAGCTGCTTCCCCGAGTTGCCACTAGGGAAAGAGGATCTCATTTCTTGCCCTTGTATTTGTTAGACAAACACTTCTACCTGGCTGTTTCTCATTTACTTAAATTTAAGGGAAAAAAGTCCCCACCAAACATAAAGAAAAAACCCAAACCAACAGTCGTTGAGACTACATTAAGTTTCAGAATGGCCTTAATTAGAAGAATCCTTTAAAGATTCGTATCTAAATACAGCGGTTTTTTAATTGAAAGCATTTTGAAGTTTGTTTGTGCAGTGTGTGTTGCTGATAAAAAACCCAAAACAAAAACAAGAAAAACAAACCCAAATCAGAAATATCATTATTAATTTTGAAGTGAAAAAGGCCTTATTTCTTATATACAGTGAAAAGCAGCAGACAGCTGTGAAAATGGTTAGGCAATTCTTGGTTCTGATTTGCTTCTCACTTACATTTTAGCCATTTTTTAAATTTATATTCAAGTTTCTATATACACATAAATTTTATCCTCTCATTAGTGTTTTTTTCAGTATGTAAAAAGTAATGATATTAATTAATTTCAGAAGACTAGATTTCTTGTGTCTTTATTCTCTCCTGTTCACAGAATTAATCAAAAGCTCTGAATTTGTCCTTAACCTCTCAGCATAGTTCAGAACTGTAGTGGCAATTCAAGTATACCTAATGCAGTACCATTCATCTTTGTGTTTTGGTGTTCTGGAGTGGCCTGGGAGCAGGAAAACTCATCAAAACTTAGAGCAGGCTTTTAAGTGGAAAAGGGTCACAGCTAAGGACCATCTCAAAGATGAAAGGAAAACTCAGGAATCTTGTTTGCCCCATGTGCTATCTAAGCTCCTTTTCTGAGTACAAATTCTTAGGGCTTGAATCTTTTGGCAGGATTTTGCTGAAAGGTGCTTTTTTGTATTATTTTACCTATTTATATTATTTTACTGCCAGTTGGTAATAGGGATTGTAACAAGAATAGCTGTGCTCTCAGAGTATGTTATGTGTTTGCTTTTCAGCAAGTCTCAAACTACAGTATGTTTTTATTTTTTGCTGGATCTGAAGGCAAGACAGAATTTTTTTTTTTGTTTAGCTGAACGCAGCTGAATGCTCTGAATAACAGCAGCTTTAATAATAAAGAGCAGTTATATAACACCTTCTATCAGATGATTTTAACATGTAATTTAGACCTTTCAGCTTTTTTATGGGGTTGCAAACATTTTTATCCCCATTTTACAAATGAGTAACATAAGGCTCAAATGAAATACTCATATACAGTTAAACCTGTGAGCCCGCATAGCCACAGAAGGAAAGAAAACTGTCTTGAGCATTAGCTTAACCATTGGGTTTGGACTTTACTTTTTCTCAGGTTTTGTCTATCATGGCCACAGCAGTTCGTTTTACAGATACAAAGTATTGCATAGCAGTAGAGTAGTAATCTGGATGGATTAAAAAAGAAGCTGCCCAATACTTAAAGCTGGTTCAGTTTCATATAACAAAAAGCACTGAGCCACAGATACTTGTCTTTTTTTACTTACTCTCCATTTGTTTGGTGGGAAATTCTCTTTTATCCTGAAACATTCTCAGCAGCTTTCTGTTCTTTATTTCACTCACAAAAGGCTCCCATCTTGTCTGGAGCAGAAAATTTGACAATTTTTACCATAAAGGTTAAATCTATTTTTGGCGTTCTCATAACAAACTTAATCCTTTAATGTATTTATATCCTTGCTTGAGAATAAGCCTTAGAAGAAGCAGAGACCAGATTTAGATTTTTTTTTTTCCTGTGGTGTCTATCAATTTTTTCTTTGGGTCAAGTACTTCTATAGGAATCAAATATTAAATTTTAATAATCTTTTGTACAAATATTTGTAAAACAGTAAACAGCAGTGGTATTTAATTTTCAGAAAACTCTGAAAATTTAAGACTAAGACTATTCTGATTATGATTTTCTAACCCAGAAATTCTATTTAACATGCAATAAATATACAAGCGTGAAGGGAAGGAAGGGCAGAGGAAATATTCACAGCACTAAAAAAAAAAATAGTAAAAAAAACTTTAAAAGTGTTTTCTCAGTTACATTTTGACCTCTGTGCTTAATCATATCACATTGTATGGAAAGAAGAAAAGGGTAGGAAGAGTTGAGGGTTTGTTTATCTTCGCTTACACCAAGTAACTGACACTAAAAATCAAAATCAGAGTAATGCAGACAGAGGAGGCCAGAAAAGCAAAATATTAGAAAATCCTTGGTTTTGTTTCAGTTGTTCCTTTTGCTTATGTTGGTCTAACCCACGATTTCAGAACTGGGTTAGAAGAAAGAAAATCCTACTGAGAAGACTGGGATCCGTCAGTAGCCTCCTGATCTTGGTCCGACAATGGTTTGCAAATTCCTAAGTGCAAACCTTACTGAAAGCAATCACTGCTTGAACATAAGATTCCCAGTGTGGTGTTGTTTTAGCCCTCTACAACTCTGGGTCAGAAAACATCCTAAGAGAGAGAAGGATGTGCAATGGTGAAATTACTTGTGCTAGCACACAGGAGGGGTAAATGTGCATGTCAGTAAAGATTTAGGGCTCTGCTTCCCAAGTTGAGACTGAGGAAAGATCATGAATGCATTTCTTGTTAAAACAGAAAGGATGTAATTAGGTAGTTAAAGAGGAAGTATGTTTGAGCATGTGTTCTGACTTTTAGTACCTGGGCTTCAATGGCATATTGAAAATCTGAGGAGGAGTTGGAGAAAAGCTAGCAAATTAATCAAGGTTTTTATTGTGAGCAGCTTAAGGAGTTTGGTTTATCAAAGAAGAGAAGGTTAAGAGCTGACATGATTGCAGTGCATGAGTGCCTGCACTATTCAGAGGGTATTTGAGGTTTGAGTGACCTTTAATAGAGAAGCACAACGAGATTGAGTGGCTTATAATAACTCAAAGTATTGCTTCCACAGTGATGTAAATTAACTTGTTTGGAGACTTTTGAATCAAGCTGTTGAGATGGTTTTTTTCCTAAAATTTAGGCTCTGGTTGACCACAAATTATTTGACTTCGTAATAGGAAGGGCTGAACCTTTTCAGTGAATGAAATTATAAATAAATTTTTTAAATAAAATTTATAAAATAAATAAATGAATAAAATAAAATTTTCAGGAAAACAGATGTAATGGTTCCCTCTGGCCTAACCCAAATCTGTAAATCACTTCAAACCTCACTTTCAGTGTTCTGTATGATTGTGAATACAGACACACAAAGAGAATCAGCATCTTTTTCATTTTTCCATGCAAACTTTATTTTAAAGGGGGAACATGCAAGAGGGGTAGCACATTGGGAGGACTGGATATAAAAATGTAGGGAGGGAAATTTAGCTTCTAGGAGCTGGAGATGGAAAATGGATCTCTGAAGTCCAGGGATATATCCCTGCAACTCTGTTAACAGAAATAATAGGGAATTTTCAAAAGCAAACTTATCTGAACCTTAATCTAAAATGAGAATGAGGAAGCTGAATTTATTAGTATTTCTAATACTTTTAAGATATAAAAGTTGTTTCCAGCTCTGGGTGTCCTTTTAGTTGTCTTGTACTAAAAATGAAGTAAAAGTGTAAATGCCAAAGGTGTCTCTTTCCTTTTTTATTTTTCAGTACTCACTCTTATTGCAGCAGCTCTTCACAGATAGCTGTAGTATCTGACGTTAACAAGTGAATTACAGCAAGACTTTTGGTTTGTTTTAAGATGCCTCCTGGCTGATTACCCTGACTAGTAGTAGTGTGTGGAGGTCACAGATATCACAGCCACGGTTTTCCTCAGGGAAGTTGGAGCTTGCTGCCAAATTGAGGAGACAGACAAACACAGTGAGAAGTTGCATTCAGAGAGATTTGCCTTCAGAAGTTGCATTCAGAGTACAGTGTTGTTGTTGTATTTTAGGAATCATGTGTAAGGAAAGGGAGATGCTAGTCCCTGTGGTCTGAATTCTTTCTTCGTGGATGGATTCTTTCTTAGTGTTTTACTGCACTTGGGGAGACATCTACTTAGCATTTTAAAAAGAAAAAGTTAAATCATGGACTTCCTGTAACCTGAGTATGGTAGGGCTTGATTTCCCTGAAATCTAGATTTCCTGCTCTGTGCAAATGTACTATGTGTAAGTACACTGAGAGAGCCTCCTTAAAAAAACAAGTGATTAAAGCAACCCTCAGTTAAACCACAGGACTGCAGTAAAAAAAAAAAAAANGTAAAGCCCCAGTACCTACAGTACCTAACACCTAATTTTGCAAAGAATGTGAATTCTGGCTCAGTCCATAGAGGCACAAACCCGGAGGGTGATATTAAGAGCTTGAAAGGTGGCAGAAGAACCTCTAAAAAAAAAAAAAAAAAAAAAAAAAACAAACAAACAAACAAAAAACCACCTCTGTAATGTTGTAAATTGATTATTCTTTTTGTTCAATGAAGTATTTGCGCAAGTCTCCAAATCAGCTGCTGAGAATCTGAGTCACCCCTGGTTTGGTTATTGGCCATTTACATCTGTCTGTTTTTTAAGACCCTCCTAAATGTTGTGAAGAAGGAGGTGGTGCTTAGAGAGCCGCGGGCTCATGCTACAGAAATACATCTCTGGAGACACTCTCTGCCACTCAAGGAGAGCTGATGCACAGGGAATATTGATGGCTTTCCTGCAAGAAAAGAAAGTTGTTCACATCACAGAGTGATTTATGTTGGAAAAGACCCTTAAGATCATTGTGTTCAGCCGTTATTGCAGCACTGCCAAGTTCACAAGTGAACCATATCCCTCAGTGTCACATGTACACGTCTTTAAATATCTCCAGGGATGGAGACTCCACCACTTCCCTGGGCAAAGTTGCAATGCTAGATAACCCTTTCAGTAATACGTTTCTCCTTGTATCCAATCTAAGCCTCCCCTGGTACAACTTGAGGATGTTTCCTCTTGTTACCTGGGAAAAGATAGTGACGCTCCCCTTGCTACAACCTCCTTTCAGCTAGAGCTCCATCAGTAGAGCTTGCACATGTTCCTGGTGATGCAAAATCAGCAATGAAATGTATAACAGAATTGCAGTGACTTGAACACTAAATTATGCTTGGAATTAGTCAAATGAGAAATATGTTCCCTGTTGAAACAAAAGCAGCACAAACGTGGAGAGAACAGATTTTTGCTGGTTTGTGTTGGCCAAGCATGCCAAGCGTTACATCATAATGTTAATGTTTCTGATTTTATGCTGGGCATTTTAAATATGTGCTTTGCTGAATATGTGTATTCACTTCTGTCATTCTTTTAGTCGTTGTGATATGTACAGTTATGGCAGGGGGCTGTGTATATCTGGCAGAATTTACAATAAGCTTCAGTGTATGATCATTGTCCACAGTGGCACTGTGCTTGGCTTTCATAACAACTGGAGCTCAAACGCACAAGGAGTTACAAAACTTGGTTTAGATGTTGCTTCAGTAATTTTTATATGCCAGTGGTTTTTCTCTGCAGGGAACTACTGGATTATATTATCAGTTCATTCCACATAGGGTTGAAAACTTCTCTCTATCAAAGTAAACCAACATAGTATGCTGAAGGCCACTCTGTGTTTTTCAGAAGCTTATTATGCCTGCTGGTTAAGTGATACTGAATTACATCTCCTATCACCACTACCAATATTATGTTTACAGAAGCTTGTCTAACAGTTAACTCTGTATTTGTCCCAAGAGTTACATCTTGATAAGAGGTAACAGGACAGACACTGCCAGTCACAATTTCAAACCTTACTCAGGTTTAAGGTCATGTTTCTGTTAGGAAAAGACAGCATTTACTACTCCGCAGGATCATTGCAATTTATTTCTGAGGGTCACAAATTGGTGTTTTTAGAGTCTACTGTGTATAAAGAGAACTTTTAAACTAACCAGAACTTCAGTTTTACCAAATGACTTCTCCCAACACATTCTTTTTCTCTTCTTCCTGTGCCTACTTTCTGTGACTCTTTGTAGTCTGGTTCCTTTCCCAGGAGGCACCATGATAGTACCATGATATACAGCAGGGCAGGGAGACTTTCTTGTAGCAACAATGATAAGAGAATTCAAGGATGAAATTCTTGAATTGCTGATGATAAGGTGTAACAGCTCATCTAAAACTGCCTTTGTACCCGAGGACTAAAAGGTGGCAAATATGATACAAGTTTTTAAAATCCATTCCATGGAGAATGAAAGGGGTTTTTTAC
>VXBN01015728.1:0-32125 GCA_013397395.1 Sinosuthora webbiana
GGTGCCAGAGAACGAATTGAGGCTGATATAAAATAGATGTACAGCATTAAAACAAAGCCATGCTCTGCAAAGGAGCCACAGTAAATGCTGAATTCCCTTGTCTGTCCAGCTGGGATTTCAGCTGGCATTTTGGTTGTAGGGGATAAAACCTCCCCAGAACTCCCAAGATTCTGCTGGCAGGGAATTCTGCCGAGAGCTCTGCCAGGAGGCTGCTCCCCATTCCCAGAACGCAGCAGGACACGTCCCTCCCCATGGAATCACCAGGGATGGAGGTGGGAAAACACCCCCTGGGAACGAAGGACGAACCTTCCAAGGCACCCGAGGAGCTGCCTGGGTTTGCTGCCACTGAACTCGGAGACTGCAGGAAGGAATGCGAGGAATCCATTGTCCAAACATCCATTGTCCTTAAAATAATGGGCTCCAGGAGCGACCCTGCCTCGGGTGCTGCTTTTGACACACTTAACACACCTCAAGCCACGGCTCTGAGCAACCCGGTGCTATTTTTACGTCCCTTTTTACCACATAACATCCTTCCCTAATGACAATTTTACACTTATCCCTGTTGAAGAGCCTTGTGCTTCGTGGTTTTTTTTTTTTTTTTTTTTTTTTTTTTTTTTTTTTTTTTTTTTTTTTTTTTTTNTTTCTTTTTTTTTGGCAATGGATCACATGCCCCAGTGCTCCACGCTTCCACACAGGCTCCTTTCCCAACCATCTGCTTGTTGAACTAATTCGAACTATTATCAGTTTTACCTCCAAGAAAAGAGACACTCCAAGCTTCAAGGAGAGAGCTCCAATTGCACCAAGGGAGGGGAAAAAAGCAGCACAAAAAAAAAAAAAAAAACAAAAAAACCCAGTCTAACAATGAGAGAAATGTCAAGAAATAGAAATGTCAAATCCCTCAGGGTGGGGGAAAAAAAAAAAATAAATTCCAACTCCAGCTCATCTCCAAGCGCTGTATTCTGTATTGAAATTACCACTCCATAGTCTTTCCTCAGGGAAAAGCTGTTCCAACTAATCAGAGCATTGGAGTTTTTTTTTTTAAAGTTCAAAACAAAATGCAGGGTTGTCGATGCAGAATTCATGGCCTGGCTGTCAGGAGCTGCCTTTAACTCTTTGCAAGCAAAAAAACCCTCTGAGACTTGTCACCAGAAGCTGCAAAATGGCTCAATGTGGAAACAATTCAGAGTATCTCAGGGTTCTCATGGATCCCCAGACTGGGTTTGGGTCGGAAAGGACCTTAAAGATCATCTCATTCCACCCTCCTGGTGGAGCATCCACGTGGATCCATTTATGTCTCCATTTTCCATGTAAACCTTGGAGAGGAGGGGCTTTGACAAGAACAGGAACATCCTTTTTTATAGAAATCTAAAAGTTGTGTATTAAATATTAAATGAGGTCTGTACAAAACTGTGACTGTGGAGCTCTTGGAGCTCAGCTCCTTCATCCATCATCTCCTTGTGCCCTCCAAGGGATCTTTCCTCCTTCCTCACCCCCTGCCTGACAAACTCAGCCCAATTCCAAGAGACTTTTAATTCCAGGAGCTTTGTCAGTGCCCCTGTAACAGCCAGAAACGGAAAAATGCACCAGACAGAGATGGAAAAACAGACAAGTTGTTTTAGCTGGATAAATAAAATGCACCATTGAAACGAAATCATCAAAATGCATCTCCTCCTCCCTGCAGATGAATCCAAAAGCGCTGCATCTCTTCTGACTGGTTTTTCCTCAAGAAATCGCTTTTTATTAGCAAAATCAGATTTAAGAGTGAGTAGAATTCTTTTGGAGCAGGTCCCTCATTAGGCTTTACCACCTCAAGATCTCTCCTTTAAAACTATTTAGACGCTGGAATTTTTTTTTTTTTTTTTTTTTTTTTGTCTGCGCCTGGGTACATTTAATTATTGATGAAACCTTCAACTTCCTTAATTGAAAGCCAGCAGGATGGTCTAACTTCATTTCTGGGATGACACCAAACGTGCTCGTGGCGGTGGCACTGAAGTAAGCGAAAACAGCTACAGCTGAAGATGCTTCCAGATGTGGGGGCAGAGCAAAGGAATCCACGAAATTCCTCCCCAAAACCATCCCAGAGCAAACGTGGAGCAAATAAAACCCTCCTGGCTGCAAGGAGAACAGGAGCCTCTGCACCCAAACCCGAAGAGGCAGCTCCTTTTTGACCTCCACCCCTCGCTGCATTTAAATAAATCTGTTTACGGCTGTTTGGAGGCCCGAAAAACCAAAGCCTCAGCCTGCCATTAATATTTTAATTGAAGCCATGAATATTCATGATCAGTTTGCTTCTTTGGAGGACAAGATCCGATAATTAAATAATTCTAGTATGCAAATGTGCTCCTGTCATGACACCTTGCCTTCATCTACATTACAAAACTGAGGCAATTTTAGCTCTTTCATTATTTATGTAATTTTGGTTCTGCTGGCTGATTTTTTTTTTTTTCTTCTGGACTAGCTCAGGCTCTTGACACAGAAGGCAAATCTCAGTTACTGGATCAGTCATCACGGACTATTTCAAAGTCATCTGCCTCCCCTGAATTTGGCATTTTGGGGAAGGAATTTTTATTTTGATACCATCCAGCTTCTGTTTCTGAGCTAATTCCAACTGTGAACACCTGGTATTTTTCACAAACCCAGGAGAAGGCAGCAACCACAAAGTCTTTCAGGATTTCGACATCTCTTAGACTTCAGCACCGACAAAAAGTACCTGGAAAGGGTTTGGAGCAACCTGGGGCAGTGGAAAGTGTCCCTGCCCATGGCAGAGGGTGGGATGAGCTTTGAGGTCCCTTCCAACCCAAATAATTCTGGGATTCTGTGAAAAATGTTTGGGTTTTTGTGAGAAACCAGAGAGTGGCAGCTGTTTTCTAAAATAAATCCATTTCTTCCCTTTGCAGCTGTAACCAACAACAGCAAACTCTGGATGACTCCTGCAAGTTCAACTTGTAGGTGCTTTGAAATCCCCCCATTTCCATACAAACTAAAACCTAAAGGATTTCAAATGAGGACAAAAAGCTTGAAAGGGCTGCCAGGGCCATTAATTTCCCATTTAGCTCCTCCACACAACCCCAAACTTCTCCCCTTCACACCCACCTCAAGCTCAAACCCAGTTCTTGCCTTCACTCTTCAGACCTCACTCCTCTACTTGTTAAGAAATGTTTTTTTTTTTCCCATTTCCAGGTTAAAATTCCTTTTGGCCACTTCATTCTTGTCTGTGGCAACTCCAGTTTTCAATCTGGGGCTCCTTCCCAGCCCTTGGAGGTGCCTGATACCTTTTGTAGGCAACGGGACCGAATTCCAGCATGAAATAATCCTTTTTTTTCCCCCAATATAAACAGCCAGAAACTGCATCCAACATTTCAGAGGACTTGCACAGTGACATCAAAACTGTCCAGTCTCTGCTGGGCAGCTTGGAGTAATTCTGGAACCAAATGTTTTCCTCATTTCCCACCGTTTCCAACGGATTAGCTCCAAGTTCAGCTTAGCTCGATTCCCTGGCGCCTCCAGCATTAGATTTCATCCCTTTCCCTTGGATTCCCAAGATCACCCAGCTCCTGGAGGTTATTTCATCCTCACCATCACTGGGGCCATCACTGCAAGGACTGACAGTCGTTAAAACATCTCCTAAAACAAACCTAATGAGAAAGCAGAGTCCTGAAGGGCAGTGAAAGGCACCAGGTGAGGAAATGCCAATTAAACACCGACATCATTCCAGAACGATATCTGGCACAACTTGTGCTGATCCTGCATTTTGACCTCTTGGAATTGGAGACTCTGAAGGGCAAAGCAAGGCAAGGAGAATTCAGCACCTCAGAGTGGAGCGTGCAGCTCCTGAGGGAAGGAACCATTCCCAAAAAAATACGCTGCCACTACCAAAACCTCAACAACAGCTAAAAAAGCAAGTTTTAAAATCAAGTCAGTTTGGCAAGAAATCAGTGCTGTAGTAAGAGCTCCTGCTCCATCCCAGCTCCCAACAGAGAAAAGCAGATCCTGCAAAGCCCTGTGCTGCCCTTGGCTCACCTGAATGTGACCTTCCTGCTTGGGATATTTTCCAGCTAAAGCCACTTCACCACCCAGATGTAACACTTTGGGGTGGTCGCCCCACATCTGGAGCACTTCAGCTTTGGACTGGAGTTTTTGGAGGTGACAGTTTGGCAACGCTGATGTCCTGCCAGGTGAACCAGATGGGTTCATTCATTCCCTCTCCTTGGCTTTATCTGGTCTCATTTCCATGCAGAGGGGGGAGAAAAAGGAACTTGGTTATTAATTAATCTCTCTAATTACCTTAGAAACTAACGAGCCATGTGCTGGAACAGAGCAGGCCTTGCTGGAAGTCAGTCCCAGAGTATCCCAAAGAATTGATCAAATCATCTGGAGCACCTAAACTGGGAAAGGAACCTCAAGGACCTCAGGCTGTCAAACCACAGAGGCTTTCCCAGAAGTGCCCTGGGAGTCTCCCAGTCTCCTCCACCACAGGATCATGGAATGTTCTGAGCTGGAAGTGACCCACAAGGAGTCTTGAGCTCCAGGGAAAGAGGCCAAGAGCTGCCACGTGTTTGTGTCGTCCCCCTAAAGTCAGAGAAAAATCTCGGGCTGATTTGATCCACAAGGATCAAGTGCAACTCCTGATCCCACAGGCCCATCCCAACAATCCCACCCCGTGCCTGAGCGTTGTCAAAACACTCCTGGAGCTCTGTCAGCCTTGGGAATGCCACCATTCCCTACTCCAGTGCCCAACCAAGATCCTGCTGATGTCTACAATCATTGCCACCACACTCAGGTGGTTCCTGGGGACCTTCACGAGCTCTGGTTTGGTTCTCAGGACAGACCCACCCTGGAGCCTCCCAAACAACCATCAACCTGCGCAGGATTGACTCAAAAATGAGCATTTTGATGCGTTTCCCTGAGGGTGAAGAACATCCACGACAATCCCAGATCATCCACAAGCCTTGGAGAGAGCGATTAAAATCCTCCTTGGAGTGACACAGGGTTTTAGCAAAGCAGGGTGTGGGATGCCTGCACTCCTCAAATCAGCTGAAACACCAGGAAAACAAAAATATTTTCCGTATCTCGGCGTGTTTAATTGCAGATTTCCTCCAGGTGATGAAATTGTTGTTGATTTAAGTTCTCCAGTTCTGGGCTGAGGCGCTTGTTCAGGAGCCACTTGGAAATCCAAGTCCTTCATTTCCAAAATAATACAGCTTCAAAGAAAAAATAGAAAAAAAACCAGTGGAGAGAAGCACCAAAGATCATTTCCACCTGCTCCAGTATTTTCCCACTGAATGAAGAAAATGAAAGCAAGGATTGAAAATTCCACGCCAAAGACAAGGAGAAGCAGCACTGAGGATTTCATCAATGAAATGATGTGAGAAACAGAGAAAAGGAGCCACAGGAATCAGAGAATTATTTAGGTTGGAAAAAAAAAAACCCTTTAAAATCATCCAGTCAAACTATTTCTATACAAACCCCACAATAACCAGGGAATATGGAGAAGCTCGTGGATTCTTTACATGAAATTTTAATTTACAAACATCCTATCTAGAAACAGGCAAAGAAACACCACATAAATCTTGGGCTAAATCAACCAAATGAAAGAAAACAGAGGTGCCTAACACAAAGCAAATAAAGAAAAACCTGAAATAACGTGGCTGACGCTGCATTTATAGCCAGAGGTCTGTTGAAGAGAGCAGAACCCCATAAAATCCACGGAGGAAAAGCAGTGAGAGGTGCAGGCGTGCTGTGGGCAGAGACTTCTCCAGCTCTGAATCCACCTGCATCTCCCACTGCCAGCTGGGGGAAAACTCACCCATCCTTGGCCTGCTCCCCTCGTGCATCCCAGGCAATCACACAGTCCGGTCATATTGAGCCCTTCCTCCAAATACACACACCTATATATATATATATTTACATATATATTTATATTTATATATATATTTATGCACACATCAGTTCCTTTTTATTTTTTTTTTTTTCCTAATTAAATCCAGCACTCAACGCTGGATAACAAGACGTTGATTAATTTACTGATTTGATTCCAGCACATCCTGGCTGCGTCAATCCCCTCCCTCCAGATCTCCAGAATAACCTTCACTCCTCGATGGCATCATCTCCTTCTCACACATGCAGATAGGACAATTATCCAGACATCCATCAGGAGGGATTGCAAGAGCAAGGGAACTCATTTTCAGCCCACACCAGCTGAACACACAAAGCTGATCCAGCGGGATAAACCTGGGGAAGGTTGTTGCGGCCCTCACTGCCCCCTCAGCAGAGCAGGGAAGAAATCTGAGATGTCAGCAAAGATTTGAAAGTGGTCTGTGGTGTAAAAATCCAGCTGTGCATGGACAGAAGTGTGCCATGGAATCATGGAGTCAGGAGCTGAAAGGATTGTTGGGTCCTGCCCAGGACAATCCCGAATTTGGAAATAATCACGGAATCCCAGAATGGTTTGGGTTGGAAGGGACCGTAAATCCCATGGGCAGGGACACCTCCCGCTATCCCAGGGTGCTCCAAGCCCTGTCCAACCTGGCCTTGAAAACAAAAATAATAAATCACATTCTTTATCGGAACATGAGGGGGCTGAAGGAATCTGTAGGAAGCCAAACAAAATTGTTTTGGAGTTTATAGGATCGAAAAACCCACCTAGAAAAAAAAAGATGCCCAACTTTTCAAACTGGGAAAAAATGAGAATTAAGGATAGAAGGCCTTATAGTTCTTCTTGTCCTTTTAATTTGGGTTTGCAAGTCTTGTGAATAAAGATGCAGGAGATAAAGCACCAAACCCTGCAGGTCAGCCAAGCCACCCTAAACCACCGGGCTGTGGTCCATGAAATTCCAATGGGCTTCATAAACCAACTTCCCTCATTTGCAGCTACTCAAGTGGAATAAAGAGAGGCCATAAATAAATTGGCCACTTCCCCACCGCCTCTTTTTTGCAGCTCTGGAGCTGTCACGGGGACTGTGAAATGATTGAAGACCATCAGCTCAGAAAGAAAAAAAAAAAAAAATTAAAAATTGAGAAGTCCTTCCAGCAATAAAAATGAAATTTACGACTGACCCAAAAGCTATTTTTTTTTTCCAAGACAATATCTGCCAGCCCTCACAAGGACCACAGACCCCTAATATTTCCGCTCTGGGCCATATGTGCCATTCTCAGGCAAAAATAAATTTGTTAACAAGTCTGCAACAGCAGTTGGCACTTTCTTCTGCCAGTCTGTACGAACATCTTGAGACTTTCTTTAATAGGAAAAAAAAAAAAAAAAAANCGGGGAAAGAGAACGTTTTAGAAAAGTACAAACCCAGCAAAACACAGCCTGAAACGTAAGGGGGGAAAAAATAGTAATTCGACCAAACATTTTAAATTAATAGACGACAGAAATGCTGGCAAAGTTTGTTGTTCATAAGCTTCGGGATCATGCAGGGGTCCTGAACATTTTAAACATTCAGTGTGACCATCTGTCACCAACACGGGCACCGAACAGAACGAGCAATTACCAGAGCCCCTTCTCAGACAGAATCTGTCAACCACAGCCAGCCCGGCTGCCAGCAGAAATCAAACTGATGAAATGGGAGCTGGTGAAAGCAGCTCGTCCTTCTGGGAGAAGGGACCTGAGCAGGGGAGCAGTGGCTGCAGGGGGGAAACAGCAGCCAAAAGTCTCGTGGTGCTTCCGTGGTGTAGAAAAACCTTCCGCGGACGGCAGGGAGAAGGAATTCTGCTGACCTGAGATGTTCTAGGATACGTGGTTTTATTGCAAGGGTCGTGGGTAAAGAGGGTCTGGCCTTCAGCCACCAGCCTGGGCTGAAGGGAAGTCCCAGACAGAGCGAGAGGACGAGCAAGGAGGTAATAGTTATGAGAGAAGGGAGCGAGGGAGCAAGGTGGCAGGGGTCAGAGAGCAGGGAATAGGGAGCAGGTAAGAGCCAAGAGGTAAGAGAGGAGGTAAGAGAGAGAGATCCTTGTTACAATGCATTATATCTCCTTTTGTGATGAATATTCTAATTTACAGTGACCAACCAATACAAGACACAAAATCCTACAGAATCTACATACAGCCTATAAGAACTACTACATTACCATACTGTGTTATATTTGAAACTCTAAAAACTACTCTTTAGACTTTTCTGTTTTGCTACATTGACCTTTGGTTCCTTAGCCAGCAGAAAGGTATTGTTCCATCAAGAGGGATTCCTCTTCAGCTGGCTAGGCTATTGTTTTCAGGTTATATAGTAACTAAGACTCGGTATCCTACAACTCAAAGTGAGCTTCCATTTCTATTTCGATTATAGGTTTCATATTTTCAGAATCTTTTGCTAAACAATCATATTTATAAGGTTTCCCTGATTCATCTTCCCCAACACCGTGGTGCTCAGGGGATGTTGGTGAGGGTGGTGGCCACAAGGATGGATGTGGGTAGGAGCTCCCGTGGTGCCGGCACCACCCAGGAGCAGAAAAGCAGAGAATTCCGAGATTTAGTGCTGAATTCCTTCTGGAATGTGACCCATCAGAATGACTTGGGATGGAAGGGAGCTTAAACATCATTGAATTCCCCCCATGTGTCGCCCTGATCTTTTTCAGCCTTCTGATATTTGCATTTTTGTAGTGGAGCTCCTCGTGAATTTTCATGCAGACAAGGTAATTGTTTATCATACCTCTCTTGAGGAGGAACAATTGATGGACTTCTAGTTTGACCAGTGTGGTTGGAGAGGCGGCAACCTTCATCCTCCAATCCCTGGTCATTGTCCAAAATCTATATAAATCGACGTAGAAAAATGAACACCCTCTTTTTGCCCTGACAACCTGACTGCGTGAGTGCCGTTCTTTTCGTGCTCTATAACGACACCCATGGACGATTTCCACCATCCCAGGGTGCTCCAAACCTCATCCAACCCGGCCTGGGACACCTCCAGGAATGGGGCAGCCACAGCTGCTCTGGTATTTGAACCAAGTTTCTTCAATAATACCTTTAATAATTGTAACAAAAGCACGCAGAGAGAAAGGAAACACCAGGGTGGAGAAGGGAGGGAAGGTAAGAGGACTGTGCAGGGGTTAATGAACTTAAGGAATTTTAAAAAAAAATATTATTTATACTGAAAGAACAACTTCTGCACTGCAGAGAGGTTCCTAATCAAAAACCATGAGGATGAGCTAAGGAGATACTCCTGATTATCCTCTGATCAGAAGTCAATGTGCAAAAAGCAGGTGCTGATGAAACCAGAGATGAAGTCATTACCTACACACAGGAGAAATGGATACCCCATGGCCACTGGAGCAAGGGAATATAATTTGCTGCTGCCTATTTCAGGGAATTCAGGTGCTGAGCATGTTTGCCATGAGGTGAACACTGCATGACTTGGAATTTCAGAAGACAAATTCAAGTATTTCCATCAGCCGCAGGAAGTCCTGGAGACAGGACCACGGAGCCATAAAAACAAACCCGAGCCAAGAGACAGAGCTCTGTTCCCATTAAGGTCAGGAGAGGAATCCTATTAATATTTAAGGAACTCCTGAGATGCCAGGAGAAGCATTAGCTGATCTTACAAGAAAAAAAAAACCCCAAACAATTAATGAAATTAAAAGATGAGATGAGGAAACACAGGAGAGGAGAAGAAAGCATTCTGAGGCTGTATTAAAACATGAAATGCAAAGTGACCACGATAAAATCCAGACGGGATCATCAAAACAACATGGATAAATGCCAGAGCAGTGAACTCCTGGGCTGGTTTTTCACTAGAAGATCAAAGCAAGGCCAAGTTTTGATAAAAGTGTTCCTCTGCTTGAGTGATTTGTTGCCTCAATGACTGAACTGACTCCAGCAGCCTCTCCAACGCTGTCATGTTGCATTTAGAGATGATTAATGGAAACACAGCCTCTCCTCAGCCTCATTCCCGCAGAACTTTCCTGCAGCCCTCCAAGCCAATATTCTCTGACGACTCTTACACCCCATCAGCTCCGTCAGGATCGAGTATTGACAGGAGCCTGGCAAACGCTACATGAGAAACGGTGTTTTATTTAATGAAGTAATTAAAAGCTGCGCCATCGATATCTGGGAGCGGAGATGTTGATCAGAGGACGGGGCCTGCTTTTCCTAATGACAAAAATGCGAGTTCACAAAGGGAATGGGATTTGAGGCAGGAACAGATGGATACAGAGGGGGAAGGATGAACAAGGGAACTCAGCTGCTTGGCTTGCAAGGTGGGGTGCTCAGAACAACACAGATCCAGCAATTTCCAGTGACTTTTTCTTTTTCTTTATTTTTTTTTGTGTGGCACCTGATACATCTCCTCAATTGGCTCATTTATCACAGAATCGACTTTAAAACAACTTTCAAACTCTTTTTTTTTTTTTTGCCCCCAAAGAGACTCGCATTTTCCTCACTGCTAATCTGCCTTATGGAAGCTGGATTTTAACTGAAAAGTACATCAGTAAATTGGCATCCCCTACTGAGACAGATAAGAGCTTCGAGTCACTGAATAAAGATGCCGAAACTGTGACAGGTATCTCTGAAAGCTCTTTTGAAAATTCCTTTATAAATAGTATTTATTTGGCTAAAATACCTGATCAGTGCAGCACTTCTGTAATCTGACTGTTTGCAAAGTGCTTTAGTTCTTGAGATAAAAGCTGCTACAGAACTCTGAGGATCATCTGGAGGAGCAGCTTCCACGTACGTGTCAAAAGCTTTTTGTCCCCAGCCAGGTCTAATTTCATTGCAATTGGGCTCGTTTTGAAATCTTTATTATTTTTTTCCAGCTTTCCAGCTACATGAAGCACATGTGAAAAGTGCATTAGGTTGGGAGAAGCCTCCAAAGCAGCAGAAAATCCTTGTAAGAGAAAAGAGGGTGTAAAAAAAAAAAAAAATAAATCAAGCCATTAACTGCATTTGCAGGGACCTGTTGACCATGAGGCCGAGATTTTATCAGGATAAAGGCGCAGGGACACAAAGAATTCCCTCTCCTTCATGTGCCATCCTCTGCCTGGGCTTTGTCCCTGGGGTATTTACAGCATCCTCTGCTCCCACCGGATTGTTTTTCCCTACGTTTCAGCTGTTTCAACTCTCAAAAGAGTTAACGAGTCTTTCCCAAATGAGATCTCTGCAGGTGTCAACTCCTTGGAAGCAGATAGGTCCAAAGGGCAGACACATCCTTATAATGAGAGAAAGATTAAGAGGGGGAGAGAAAAGGAGCCAGCGTGAGGCGTAAGAAGCCCTTTGATGAATGATAGAGCCCGGCATTAATGAGATCTGGTAATTTTACATTTCCAGAAAGCCGCGGTCGTTAGGACTGGGAGGATCGTTGCTTTATTCAGCTGGAACAGAGGAAAGTTTAGGACAAAAGGCGGCTCATCAAGGGATCCTCTCCCCGCTTTGAGGTAACGCGGGCCGGGATTTGCAACATTCCCCGTCCCTGCCGGTGCCGGGTTTGTTTGGTTGCTCTTGTCAAAAAGCCACCGGGCTCCAGTCGCTGCCACCCTCAGCAGACCGGGCACACCTTGGCCAACAACCGTCCAAGGAAACTCTGCTCTTTGGAAAACAAACAAACGAACAAAAAAATGTTGTAACCCCCCCTGGCTGGAAAAGGAGCTCAAAGCACATTCCCCGTGAGCCAAACGCTGCAGCCTCTTGGTTATTCTGCACAAGCTCACACCTTTCCCTGGATTCTGAATCCTCAGCTGCTTCAAGGGGTGAGGGGTAAGAACTCAACAAGAGGTTTCTTCTCTTGTTTAATCCCGGTGCAATTTGATTTCTGTAATGAAAACCAGAAAAACCTGCCGTGAACAACAGCAACACGGAGAGAAGGTGTGGCACAGGAAGGGTCAAGGTGCACAAATCCACATTGGTATGAATTTAATGAGAGCAGCAACGATGACAAGGACCTGGGGGTGTCCCCCAGTGTGGGCAGCAGGGGAGGGAGGGGGGAATTCTGCCCCTCTCAGGTGAGACCCCACCTGCAGAGCTGTCCCAGCCCTGGGGACAACATCAGGAGGACCTGGAGCTGCTGGGGCAAATCCAGAGGAATCCATGGAGCTGCTCCAAGGGCTAGAGCCCCTCAGTTCCCAGGAATCCAGGCTGGGAGAGCTGGGAGTGCTCACCTGGAGAAGGGAAGGATCCAGGGAGAGCTTCCAGAACATTCCAGGGCCTCAAGGGGCTCCAGGAGAGCTGCAGAGGGACTGGGGACAAGGCCTGCAGGGACAGGACACAGGGAATGGCTTCCCACTGCCACAGGGCAGGGCTGGATGGGATCTTGGGAAGGAATTCCTGCCTGGGCTGGAATTGCCAGAGCAGCTGTGGCTGCCCCTGGATCCCTGGCATGTCCAAGGCCAGGCTGGATGGGCTTTGGAGCAGCCTGGGACAGTGGGAGGTGTCCCTGCCCATTTTCGAGGCATCTTTCGAGTATCTACTCCAAGCCCTACGAAAGGTCTTGCCTTTACATCCTTGAATTCCCTTTTATCCCTATCCTTGCACACCCAAAAAATTCAAATTCCCTTTTTCCTCAGCCATGGCACCACACAACAAATCAGTCTGACCCATTTCCAGCCCAGTTTTTCTCCTTCCTTCCCCATCCAAGCAGGACCAGAGTTGCTCCCACCGCTCCCTCACACCACCCGTGCCACCAAACTCAGCACTAACTCTCAAGGAATCACCAAAAACCAGAGAAAGCCGCCCTCTCCCAAACCCTGATGATTTTTTTCCTGCCCTCACTCCCTTCAGATGGGGGAGATTTATGGTGAATGATCCACCTTTTGAGGAATTTCAATCATCTCGAACGTATCTGGGTGTTCTGATTGACAGGAAGCCTCCCGAGATGGCTTTGCTCCCTCACCAGCACCGTTCCTCCTCATAAATATTTATACACAATTTGCAGTTTTTAACAGATTCCAGATATTCAGACTTCTTCTTCTTGTCGAAGCTTCGTCGTATCTTTAGGAATCATTTTAACTGATTTTTCTTTTTTTTTGCTTAACGTGTTGATTTTGCACGTGGATAAAGATCAGCGCTGAGGAACAGTGGAGTCCTCACATCACCACTGCCCTAACATGAATTTCCTTCTCCATTCCCATAATATGCAGCTGATAAAACCCCAGGATTTTTAAAAAAAGGATAAACTACAGAAAAAGCAGATAGTACCAAAAACCAAGTTATTCCTGGCTTTTTTTTTTTTGGTCTTTCTAGGTGTTTGACCACTCACAAGTTACAGTATTTCCTTTGGCTACTCTTCCAACCCAACCCCCCAAAAAACCCAATTATTACCAAAGGATTAAACCAGTCTGTTTCCCCCAGGCTGGCTCAGCTCCCATCCCACTTTCACACTTCCCAATGTGGTCCTTTAGGAGTTCAGCCAGATTTCAGAGATCTGCCACATCTGATCACCTGTTCCGGTGTTTCCTTCCATTTCTCCACGTTCTTGTGCCTCCCGTGGGTTTTTTTTTTCCCCTCTGACATCTGTTCCTTCCACAACATTAAGCCAAATCACTTCTATGATGATTTGCTAAATATCAACCTCGTTCTTGCTGGTATTTTACCTTCTTCCCTAAACTTTCCACCTTCTCCTGATGGCGGGAGCGTGATGGAAAAACATCCACATCCCTGAAAACACTTAGACCCTCTCTTCTCCAGGCTGCTTGTCTGCTTTGTTTTTATTCCCTCAGCTTCATCCCCAGTCCTAAACTGAAGGAGGGAATGTTTAGATTGGAATTTAGGAAGGAATTCTTCCCTGTGAGGGTGGGGAGGGGCTGAAATAGAATTCCCAGAGGAGCTGTGGCTGCCCCTGGATCCCTGGAAGTGTCCAAGGCCAGGCTGAATGGGGCTTGGAGAAACCTGGGATTAGGGGAAGGTGTCCCTGCCCATGTCAGGGGGTGGAATGAGAGGAGCTTTAAGATCCCTTCCAGTCCAACCCCTTTTTGAATTCTGCAGTCATTCTGATGCCTAAAGAGGCTACCTGGAACAGAGGCTGGGCAGTGCTAAGGGAATAAAGTAGGTATTTATTAAAGAGGCCTTTAGGGATACACCTGGGGCAGTGAAAGAGCCTGGCCAGGGCTACACCCAAGATGGATTCTGAGTCACGAGTTTTCACTTTTATAAGTTTTGGTCCATTTACATACTGGGGTTAATTGTCTAATTACAGCTTTAGGTTATGAACTTCCATCCTCCCAGTTTGCTCTCCTCAATTTGCTGTTGTTGATAAGTTTTTGGGCCTGAAGCTGCAGTGGTGTCCTTGGTTCTGGGGCTGGAAAAGGATTGTTTTGTCTGATTAAACTGTGAGGAGAACTTGCTAACACTTTATATGAAGTTCAGAGTTATATACCAGTGCAGTAGAGAATCTGAAAAATATCAAAGCTAAAACTCAAGGCGTCAATTCCTCTGTTTGCTTTGGATTTATCCCGCAGCCTGTCCCTCACCATTCACTGCTTTTGCCACAGCCACTTCACACGGACCTTTCCTTGCTCAATTTTCCCCTTAAAGGAGACGTGTGGTTCATAAAAAGGCCAGATAATAATTAAATCTCAACTTACTTCACCTCCCTCCTCTCCCTTTAAGTTTTTTTGTTTGATTTCTAACTCGCCTGCCATCCTTCAAAGCCATAAATATCCGCCGGACCATCCTGGCCTCTTATTCACCAGCTCTGTAGTCGCTCCCGTAATAATTCCGAAAGTAATTCCAAAACGGAGCCTTGAGCTGCCTCCAGACGGGAATTCCTTTGGAGATCACAACCACCAGAGTGACCCAGCTTGCCGCGGGGTCACTGCAGTGCCACCCGAGCGCGCGTGTCCCATTCAGCCCGGCCCTTGGCATTCCCTAATCCCGCTCCTTTCCTCCACTGAAGCAACGCCAACTTCCCCCCTGCCGGAGGTTTATCCGTCCAGCCCGCCTCGTATCCCACAGCTCCCGAAGAAAAAACCCCAGCTGCTCCTCACAAACAGCTTAATCCTCCCTGGCACACGACCAGGCTGGGAGGAAAACGGGTCATTAAGAACTTTCGGCTTTTTCCCCCCGACAGGAGAGACGCCGGGATTACCCTTTCCCGAGGAGGAATTGGGAGGTGACGCGTCCCCCGCTGTCCCCACGGGGTGTGACAAAAGTTCCCAAGCAGGACTGAGGGATTTCCCTGCCTTGGGAAACAGGCAGGAGCTGGATTCGGTGACGCGCGGGCAGCGCTCCAAAGGCTGTAATCCTAATTGGAAGTATCCGTCTCCAGCAGGGAAGGCTGTTAACAGGATTTTAGGAAAATAATACATTCTGCTCTGGATGCAATTATATCCCAGGCCCAGACACACAGAAGTTTGTTTTCGGTTTGTAACAGCAAATATTTTGGCTGTTTAAAATATTTTTTTAACAATGCCGCACACACACTTCGCCAGATGTTCCATCAAATGTTATTGAGCTTTTAGCACGGCTTTATTTAATATTAGATGTAAATACGTATTTGGCTCCCTCTCTGCACAGATTTTCCAGTGATTCTGTGATTCCACCCCCTCTAGGAATATTAATTTTTGTCATTATTGCTGCTCTTTCCTAAATTTGCTGATTCAGATTTGGCAAAATCCGGGTTCTGTGATTTACCAGCGTTAAGAAATGTTGAACTACTGAGCCCTTTTCAAATAAAAAGTGCATCTTTATCTTGGAAAGGGGGAAAAAATTGACACATTCTAAATCTGCAGAGCCAGTTTTAACGTTCTAAGTTCAACAAACGGTAAAATTGAATAATTAGTTATTTAGTAGCAAGGAAAAATGATCAATGGCTTTGGGGAGAAAATAATAATCACAGGATTGACTGAAAACCAGAATGGGTTGGGTGGGAAGGGACCTTAAAATTCATCCAGTTAAAATTCATGGGCAGGGACATGAATCCTCTATCCCAGGCTGCTCCAAGCCACAGTGTCCAACCTGGCCATGGACATTCCAGGGATCCAGGGGCAGCCACAGCTGCTCTGGGAATTCCAGCCCAGGCAGGAATTCCTTCCCAAGATCCCATCCAGCCCTTCCCCCTGGCAGTGGGAAGCCATTCCCTGTGTCCTGTCCTTCCAAGTCCCTCTCCAGCTCTCATTAATAACAATAATAAAAATAAATTTTAGCTCCCAGTTGCATTTTTGTAGCCCCTTGTCACCCAATTCTGTCTCCTCTGCTGATGACAACATTGATTCCACAAGAAAAAAACACCCAAACTCATCCTTTATATTCTTTCCAAGGGACCCTGAGGGGAGAAAACCCACTAAAACTCCACTGTTGTATTCACAGCCAAAAGAAAAGAAAAGTCAGCTGACAATGTTTGTCCTTCCTGGTCCTGCCATCCCAAGCTGAGCTCTGCTCCATGAACCATCCAGCACCACCTGTTAACATGTTAAACACCAAAAACAATCCTGAGAAGAATCTAAAAATGGGGGGAAGAATCAGAATGGAAAGCAAACAAATCCAACAAACCCAAGTTCCCCAAAAAAAACCCCTCCCAGCCTCCTTCTCCTGGATGGGACCATCTGGAACCCATCGATGCTCCTCCAGCCAAGCCCTCTTCTCTTCAGGGCTCTTTCAAGGAGCTGTGTTTGTGTTATTATTTATTTTTTAACATGAAAAAACAAAACAAAACAAAAAAAACCCCAAAACAAATGACACCAGGAGAGCCCAGGGAAAAGGAAATGAGTGAAAGGAAACAAAAATCCCCCCCAGGCCCCATCCAGAGTCAGCTGCAGGGCAATTAAACTCAACAGTTTACAGATGTTCCTGGAGAATGCTCAGTCACAATGGCACCAAATTGATCTCTTCTCTTAAAAACTTGGTGCACGAAGCTTACTTTTCTTAAAGGGCTCTCCAAATGAAGTTTACAGCCCGTTTTTACTCCTATTTATGCCACCAAAATTCTCCCTGGAAAAGAGGGGACTGAACTTCGCATTTAACCCTTCCCTGCTGGAGCCTCTCTGGCTCCTCTTCCAGTTTCAGGTCAGAGTTTTGGGGAGTTCAAGTGAAATTCAAGAAATTCTTTTCTTTCCCATCAGCCTCAACCATCCTTTCTCCCAGCAGAACCACACACCTGACTAATCATTCTATTATCAAATTTAATTAGGAATTTTGTGAGGCCACGGGGAACCAGGGAGCAAAATAAAGAAAAAAAAAAGGAAAAAAATAAAAAGAGAGATGAGTCAAGGAATTAGAATTGTAACAATTAACGTTGTGCTAAGCTTCTATTTTCCTTGTGGAGCCCTTTAACACTTTGTGCCATATCTGAACTACTTGGTGCAAACACAGCTCCTCTTTTCCAAGATTTTTCCTGATTTACTCAGGATTAGTTCAGTACTCAGGATTACTCAGGCCCTGGGTTTACAAGCCTTTTTCTCCCTCTTAAGTCCTTTACAGAAATGCTCAAGTGTGGCCAGTGTTCTCCTTCACATAAGAAGCAGCCAAGCAAATATTAAATAAATATTCCTATGAAGAATTAAAGGAGAGAAGAGCCAGGTGGGGGTCGTGCTCCTCTCCCAGGAAACGAGTGACAGGATGAGGGGAAACAGCCTCAAGCTGTGCCAGAGGAGGTTTGGGTTGGATATTTGGGATTTTTTTTTTCATGGAGAGGGTCGTAAAGCATCAGAATAGACTGCCCAGGGTCGTGGTGGAGTGACCATTCCTGGAAATGTTCAATAAATGTGTGGATGTGGCTCCACCACTGAGCTAAACCTACCCAGAGCTGAGAGAACTCCTGGGAGGAGGACCCAGGTCAAACCTCAGCCACGTTAAACACGTGCCCCGTAATTACATTTGCACAGCCAGCAGGACACAAATGTGCTCCGTGCCTCTCAGCAGAGCTAATTAACCTCAGCAGCCCCTGTGATCATTCACGGCTTTGTCCTGCTCACACTCCGTGTTCAATTCTGCTCAAAGCAACAGGAAAATCTCACTGCTGTCCACCCAGTATTCCACTGATGCCAATTCCAGAGGTGCTGCAAGTCCCCAGGATGCTCCTGTCTTTGGGAGAACACTAGGAAATTCTGCAGCCTCGTTAAATCTCTCAAAATCAAGATATCCGAGGCAAAGTTATGAAGAAGCGGGGTGGAACTCTTGTATCTCTTCTACATTTAATGAAGAATGAGGGATCTGGGAGAATGAAATGTCCATGAGGGACTCAATTCCAACCTGAGAAAAAGAAACTTCTGCTGTTTCCAGACAGGATGGAACTCTTGTATCTCTTGTTTTCAGTTTGAGCAGACTGGAGGATGTTGAACACAAAAATCAAGCCCAAATAAATAAACTCTATAATAAAGATGCCTGGGAATAACTAAATCCTATTTGCACTTCCAGCTCCCCAAAAAACCACTGAAGGATCACCACTTGGAGAAACAGATGTGCTGCCTTTATCCCTTCCACACTACAGTATCCATAAATCCATATATCCATCAACCTCCATCTATTCCTACGGCCTTTGCCCAGGAGACACCAAGGTGGTTTGAAGCTCTGTCTCTCACCCCTGGCCAGCAGCTTCTGCCAAACACTGTGGCCAAATTTTCCTTGGTTTTCCCTGTTTTATTCTCCTCTTGCAGCTGCTCACGCTCAGAATTTTCTCCCCCCTGGAATTTCACGTCTTTGCAGCTCCTGCTCTTTTCAGATTTGGCTGATATCCATCCCATTAGTGAGGAGGGACGGACAGAACAAACCTAAAGGACTCATTTCCTTGAGGATGGGACTCATTTCCTAGAAAATCAAGCTAAAACCACCCATAGAGCCGCTATCAAGTGAATTTTAAATCTACATTCATCTCATGGTAAGATAACATTCATTCCAGTCACTTCTGAAGAGACAGGGTTATTTTTTTTCCCCAAATCAAGAGGATATTGAAGAAATTATCACTGATAACTACCTGGAAGCACAGCCAGGATCAAGATATCAATTTTTACCTCCTATCAGACATCTTTCATGTAGCAGAAAATTATTTTCTTCAACACCACTTGGAGAGGGATGAGCAGTTCAGGAAGAGCACAAGTAAATGATGGATTTATAAAACAATTCCATTCAAGAATACAAATAACAGGGGGAAAATCTTACATTCCCTCAAGTCCCGCACTAAAGGATTGTTCCTCTGCTTCCCTGCATGAGAGATTCAAGCCTCAGCACTTCAAGCCTTCCTGGATATTCACACTCTGCAGAGACGAGGATTATTGGGATAACGGAGCCAAGGAGGAAAAGGAACAAACCCCATGAGCACCAACCTGCACTGCTGGGAGAATTTGGTTCGTTTAAAGACTCCTTAATCCCATAAAATACAGAGGATGTGAAAATTTTAGCATCAGTATGTAACAGTGATAGTTGGAAAATATCTGTGAGATCGTCGAGTCCAACCTGTGACAGATCCCCAACTTGTCCCCAGGTGCCACATCCAGGCCTTCCTTGGACACCTCCAGGGATGGGGGACTCCAAACCTCCCTGGGCAGCCCCTTCCAATTCCTATCAACCCTTTCCATGGGGAAATTCTTCTTAATATCCACCCTGAGGCTCCCCTGGCCCAGCCTGAGGCCGTTCCCTCTCCTCCTGTCCCTGTTCCCTGGGAGCAGAGCCCGACCCCCCTGGCTGTCCCCTCCTGTCAGGGAGCTGTGCAGAGCCACAAGGTCCCCCCTGATCCCCCTTTTCTCCAGGCTCAGCCCCTTTCCCAGCTCCCTCAGCCTCTCCTGGGGCTCCAAACCCTTCCCAGCTCCATTCCCTGGACATTCTCCAGCCCCTCAAGGTCCTTCCTGAGCTGAGGAGCTCAGAGCTGACCCCAGGATTCCAGGTGGTCCCTCAGCAGTGCCCAGCACAGGGGACAGTCACTGCCCTGATCCTGCTGCCCACTCCATCCCTGGTAAAATCCAGGTGCCAGCAGCCTCTTGCCCACCTGGGGATGTCACCAGCACCCCCAGGGCCTTTTCCAGCTTTCCAGCCCCTCTGCCCCAGCCTGTGGTGCTCCATGGGGTTGTTGTGACCTAAGAACACAACAATTGGCTTTGATGAACCTCATCCCAATTGTTCCCAGCCCATGGATCCAACCTGTCCAGATCCCTCTGCAGTCCCCAGCAGATCCACACTCCCACCCAGCTTGGTGTCATCTGCAGAGTTCTGTTCACCTGAAGATGGAATCCCACAAATGGGAGATCTTAGAGGGGCTTTGCAGACGCACAGACCTAAAGATTCCCACCAGGCTCCCAAACTTGGGTTGGTGGTGAAATGGCACAATAAATAACCCAGAGGAACGGGAAAATGGATCTGGGATGAGGTGGAGTGACCTGTGCAGGCTGGGAGAGGTGCTGCTCATTTCTGCCACGTCAGGGATTTTGGAGAAGTTTCTTCTCCCTCTCCAATGGTGCACCCACCCATGAGGAGCTGGAAAACATCCCCTGGACTGCACAAAGTCTGAATTAGTTTAGGTGAGAACAGAATAATCTCTTCAGGTATCAAATAAACACCCACAAGCAAGACTCTGTCTCCACTTCTGTAACACAAAATCTCTACTAAATTTTATGTCCAAATGAATTTTTCAGACATGGCAGATACAACATCCCATTAGGACTAATGTAGGGAAAAAAATAGTAGAAACTTCAGCAGATTTTTTTTTCCTGCAAGCTGTTTAAATTAGTTGCTATAAATATGAAGTTGTTTTTTTTTTAAAAAAAAAAGAAGGAAAACCAAAGATTTCTAATTTATTTCCATCTTAGCACACTTGCAGGCCTTGATCCCAGCAACAATTAGGCATATGGACATGTGATTAGTCAAAATCACTGCCATACATTTAGAGCATGGAAGTATTTACATCTTTACTCCAAGTGGACATATGGCAACATTAAAAGATTAAGATCTGTCAATATTTTAAACACCAGGCTTGTCTCTTGAGAAAAGGACGGAGAAAAACCCTTGATTACCACGGGCAGAACAATGAAAATCCACCATGTCTTTAGCCCTTTTGGAACCCAGTGCCATTTTATTCAGCCTTTATCATATTCCTCTTTAAGGGCGCTTTTGAGCTCCAAATGAACACCATGAGGATTTTTCTGATGATGCTCAAACACTGAGGTTACTTCACCCGTGTGTTTTCCCCTGATGTATCAATTCCTTCCCTTTTTTTTCTGCTGTTTAACCTCAACACCTGACCGGAATGGTCCCAGTCTGTAAAACAACTCGTATTTTAGAGCCGATAAAAATGCACGAGGTGTAGGAAAGCTCTGAGTACAAACTGCACAGCGTGGAGGGATCAGACCAGAGACGTTTTGCTTCCAAGGAAAAACGCAGTTGCAGCAACTGCATAACACATAAAAATATTATCTGTAACACACCCTCCTCCCCTTCCTGGGCGCAGGAGGTGGAAGCTCCTTTGGATGTCACAAGAATTAGCTGCAGACACATATGGAAATTCCATTTAGGATAAGAATCAGTGACAGGAAACAGCCAGGAGGGACTATTTGTACTGAAATACAAGCCATTAACTTGAGCCAAGCTAACAGCAAACGACTGCTCAGGCAAGTGCCTGCTGCAGATAATTAGTTTAGAACCCATTGGAACATGAATATTTTATCGTGCAGCACAAAACTCGTTAGGGAGAGGAATTAGAGAGCCGGGACGTCTGGAAGCGCGGCAGAGGTGATCTGTCAGGTCCCTGGGAAGAGCTTTTCCTGGAGAAAACAAGTTCGGTCATTAAAGCCACACCAATCCGTTAGGAACTGGCCTGGTGGCACATCGGGAGTGCAGGGAAGTGCCTGGATTTAATGGCTTCACTCTGTGCCGCTGGACACACCAGTGGGATTTCGGGAATCAGCACCTTCCCCAGGGACACGGGGGCTCGTTTGCATCACATTCACTGCTGGGGATGTGAATTCACTTCTGAATTATTCCTGGGATGTGGAACCATTTGCTCCACGGCCCAGCCTGTCAAAGCTGGATGGGGTATTAAAACCTGTCCTCTCCATGCTCAGAGAATTCCTAGGGAAGGGAATATTAAATGCGTAATTCAGGGAATCCCAGAAGGGCCTGGGTTGGAAGGGACCTTAAAGCTCATTCAGTTCCAGTGTATATTTGATACACTGGGTGGAAAGAGAACCAAAAAAAAAAAATTAATGTTATGGGACTTTTGAATTCTTTTCCTAACAGACAGAAAATGAAATAGAGATGGCCATGATCCTGAGGACACTGAGCTGTAAAAAATGTCTTGATTAGCTAAAAATGCTGAATTTTCAGTCCATGACTGGAACTGCTTTGGCTGGATCTGAACAGGAAAGCTTTTAAATGAAACAGGAGGTAACAAAGTGAATTCACACATCTGAATTTTCCCATGGAGTTCCTGGGGAAGGAAGGCCCTCAGCAACATCCTCGTGTAGACAAAGTGAATGTCTCCTGATTTTTCCTCGAGTTGTTACCTGTAACATCCAACTCCTTAAATCCATCAATTCCAGCCCGAACGCCATCCAATATACATTAAAAGTGTCTCTGATGCACACACTGGAATGATTTAAATCCACCTCAGAAACTCCTGGAAGGACCAGAACTTCACATCTCTGGTGCTGCTTCCCTTGGATTATAAAATATTGCACACCTCTCACTGCAATCCTGACATCAGAACAAAGCCTGAGAAATAGAAAACAGTGCCCAAATGACAGATTATTGCAAGATCACACATGGTGTTAAAAACCCCCAAACTGTTAAAAGTTATATATTTATATTTATTTTTTAAAAAAATCCCTACTAATACAGTATCTACCTCATACAGAATATCCAAAGCAGTAACAGAGCTGCTTGAAAAAGAGAAAAAAAGTAGATTTAGACAGAAATTTTAGATTTAAAAGTAGATTTAGGTATTTATGTTGTAAAAAAACCCCCACCTTAACAGAATAAATCTATGGCAAATCATTCATAGGACATATTTTCCTTGCTTTTTAAAAATTCACACCTGCTCCTATTAATCATTAACTATTAATTGGAACATCATTATTTCTGGGAGATGAAGACATGCTTAAATCAGTCAGCAGCAATACTTTTAATGACAACCAACTTGTTTAATTCCATTTTTTTTTTTTTTTCTTTTCCTCCCCAAAGCTGTATCAAAACAAATCATCATTTTGTATTTCTGGAGACAAGGACGTGCAGAGCCCACCTCACCCCAGTAATGAGGTGTTGGAAACACTTGTTCCTGGATTACCCAAATGCTCATTAAATCCATTTTGTTTATTTATTTTTTTTTTTCTTTTCCTCCCCAAAGCTGTATCAAAACAAATCATCATTTTGTATTTCTGGAGACAAGGACGTGCAGAGCCCACCTCACCCCAGTAATGAGGTGTTGGAAACACTTGTTCCTGGATTACCCAAATGCTCATTAAATCCATTTTGTTTATTTATTTTTTTTTTTCTTTTTTTGGTTGTTCCAGTAATTGCTGTGACAACAGCAAGCCCCATAAAAACTGGAGTGGTTCCTGATTTCTCTGCTGCTTTCACTCCCTTTTGCTTCATCTCCTGGGCAAAGCCCAGCCTGAGTACAGGTGGCAGAGCCCCAGCGAGTGTCCATATGGAGATCCATCTGCTCTGGCAGCGCCTCCAGGAATGATGGAACGCTGGGATGGGACCATGGAACAGCCCCAGGACGCTGCAGTGCCACCCCCCTGACACCTTCAGGGTTTTAGGTTTTGTATTTTTCAGATCCTGCACTGCATTGGTGTGTAACTCTGAACTCCATACAGAGGGTTTGTGAGCTCTCTGCACAGTGTGGTCAGACCAAACAATCCTTCCAGGCCTGAGAGCCAAGGACACCTCACAGCCTCAGGCCTGAAAAGTGTAAACAGAAGTGAATTGGGGAGGAGCAAACTGGGGGAATGTGACTTCATTACCTGAAGCTGTAATTGGGCAATCAACCCCTGATATGTAAATAGACCAAACTTGTAATTGTCTGAAAAACTCATGACCATCATCCATCTGGGGTGCAGCCTCTGCCAGGCTCTTGCACTGCCCAGGGTGTATCTGTTGAAGGCCTTTAATAAATGCCTACTTTATTCTCTCTGTTCTAATGAGAACCTCTTGGTTCTCTTGGACCTCTCAGTCCAGGCATCAGCAGCACATCCTGGAATGACGGGATCCATCCCGGGATGGGATCACGGAACAGCCCCAGGACTCTGCAGTGCCTCCCCCTCCACCTGAGCTCGAGGAGTTGGATTTTCCACTCATGTGGAGACACTGCAGAAGTTCTCTGTGAGGAACTGAGTGTGGAGGAGCCGATTTTGAATCTCTCCCGAAATCTCTCCAGAGTTGGGAAGAAGGGGTGGAGCCGAACAGAGGCGGATTGGAATGTGCTGCCAGCAGCGAGTGCCTACACAGCCCCTACTACACAGATACTACTGCCCTGAGCTGGGTCTGGCTGCTGGGAGCAGCCACTACAAACCCACCATTGCTCCCAAAAGGGGTCCAAGCTCGGCTCTTACGCAGCAGCTCCCAGGAAACGACTCCATGGAAGAGTCGGGCCAGTGCCCCTACAAATATCCGTGTCCAGCTGCACGAGAACACATCGAAACTCCAAACGGGAACTCAGCTCGCTCGGGCTCAACACATCAACGGTTTTGATGCATCTGACTTTAATCTCAAATAGGCACTTAACAGGAACCCTTCCCACAGTTAAAAAAAAAACCCCAGACAAAGCTGGGCCTCAGATCCCGCCGCTTTCATCGGCGGCGCGAGGCGGGATAAGAAAGCGCCGAATGGAGCGGGAGATTTATCCCCCTAATAACCCAAATCTGATCTCGGCCTTCTTTCAGCCCGCTGAACGCAGAGATAACTGGAACGCGCTCCTCCAGAAAAATAAACCGGCGAGAAAGATAACAGGGCGGCTCCTTTAAAGGCTTCAACCCAGCGGATCAATACCCTGTTGCTTAAGAAAAGGGATGTAAAAAAGATGGGGCTTTCATTTCCATTTCAAGACCAAGGGGTTCAGCAGAAGTGCTTTTTAATTTTGTCCTCGTGCCCGGAGCATTCAGGGAACAACAAGCAAAAGGACAAAGCCAAAGTTCAAAGATTGAAGGCACAAAGCCGAGCCGAGGCTCTTGTGCGGACGGGCCGCCAAGCTGTAACCTCGTTTAATTTGCCACAAGGAGATGTATTCAGAAATCCCTGTTAATGGCAGGGAAAGGAAAAGTGGGACAGGCACTCGGAAATCAAGATGTTGGAACTGGGAGAATTTAGGGAAATGGGTTTCACGCAGGAGGTAATGAGTAGTTTGGTGGGAATCACAGGACGGGTCACTGTGGCGCGAGAGGTTTGTGAGAAATCTGTTTCTGCGTGTGCTGAAAGGATTAGAGAGAGTGGGGAGAAGTAGTGAAAATCAAAGAACAAACAAAATAAAAAATGCTCATTTGTCAGGGCACTTGAGCTTTAAGAAATTCTCACCAGTCCCAAAATGAATAGTTGGGATCGTCCTATATTCTCACCCAACCACAGGCAGGAGTTTACGTTCAGCTTCTATCTAAAAACCGTATTTGGGACAGCAGAACAGGACTGAGAAAGAAAAAGCACATCCCAGCTGCTTTTTGTATTGACTATAAAACAGCTCTGGAGTACTCACTGGAGTGTAATTTGAATTTTTTTCAAGGCAGCAATAGCAAAAAATAGGTCACAGTCCTACTGAATCCATTGGGAAAGGTTTCAGAGGGAATTGCAGAAATGGAGTGCTGAGCCAGGGGAGTCCATCCTTTCACATTCACTCAGTGCTGGTTGGATCAGGGACAGCCAGGGATCCTCCTCCAGCAGTGGAGGTGCCATTGCAAGGTGAACTGGATTCTCCTCCTCCTCCTCCCCAAAATGGGACACAGGTTAATCCTTGGCTGGGAAACTGGGATTCTGGATGAGTGACAAAGCAAGGTGGAATGAAGCTCAATCCTCTCGCACTCTTCAGGCAAAAGGAAGACAGAGGAGGGAGGAACCTTCCCAAAGGAAGGAATTCCTGGAATTCCCCGAGAAGCTGTGGCTGCCCCTGGATCCCTGGAAGTGCCCAAGGCCAGGCTGGACAGGGCTTGGAGCACCCTGAGATAGTGGAAGGTGTCCCTACCCATGGCAGGGGTGGGACTGGATGAGCATTAAATTCCCACCCAAAGCATTCCAAGATATCCAAGAAAGGTAAAATAGTTATAAAATACAGCCTTTATAAATGAGGTAAATCCCTCTCTGCTCCTTTTATCACTCTGGAAAATCAACATTAAGATACTTCAGACAAGGCTCACACTGAATAAATACGAGTATTTCTGTAACACTTCCAAGCCTTATATACGGATGGTATTTAAGAACAAAGTCTTTTGTTAACTTTTAGCATTGTTCACTTAGAAAGCTGGAATTGGTCTCAGGCAAACAGGCAAAATAATAATAATAATAATAATATATTATTATTTCCATAATATATGGAAACCTGGAGACTCAGTGAGTTTAAGAAGAGATGAGAAAAACAGAGCACAACCAGGAGGATGAATGCACATGACTAAATGGAGATGGCAGTGTTTGCAGAAAGCCTTGGGAATTTTCAGTAATAAACACAACTTCAGCTGGGCAATTAAAAAGAAGTGTTTATAAAAATAAAGCTGTTCTTAAACTTACAATGTTCCTTCAGCAGTTTCCTTGGGGAGCAGAGCTGTAATAGTGTACAAACAGCTGAAATTACTCTTGTTTGTAAATCGTGTCATTGCTTTTCATTTCCCCTGTGTGGAAGTTCCAGGAAGATCATGGCACCAATTCATTGAGAAATGATCCCCCCCAAAAATGGGTGTTTTTTTGCAACCATGGGTGGATATCGCTGAAAAAAGGCAAAAAAATTCGGGTTTTATCAAGATGCAGCTTACCAAAATAAAGAAGTGCATCACAGTGCCACCCACAAATGAGTTTGAAATCAGTTGCAAAGGCTCCTTGTTCAATTAAAGCCTTACAAAACCACGTACCAAATATGTCAATAACCCTGTTATTTATCACACAGCTCTAACAACATGAAAGATATAAAATACTGAGAAAGGAAAACACTTTACACCTGCCCACAGCTACTCTGATTTTTATGGACTCCAGAGCTCACTACAGCCTTAAAAATTGCTGCTCACCAGCTGACAAACCCAAACCTGAGCTGATTTTAGACGTGAACTTTGTAACCTGCCTTTGGATCTGCTCAGCTCCAGGGTGAAGTTTCCACCTCAGATGCTGCTGTGGCCATGTGGATGATAAAAAAAAGTCCGGATTTTAAAAAGTCCAGTTGGGTTTGCAAGCCGCTTCTGTGATCATTTTCACTGTGGATGTTAAGTCCAAAGGCTTTCCATGGCTCCAGAGGCTTCAGGGGATAAAACAGCCCAGGTCTCCTTCCAGCATCCCTTTTCTTACTCTCTTCCTGCTGCCCAGTGCTGCTAAAGCTGAGCTTTGATTCAGCTGCTGCTCCAGAGGGAAGAATTTGGAGGCAGGAGATGCTGAACTCTGACAAATCCCACCCAAGGAGCATGTTATTTGATTTTTAATATATCCTAAAAACAGACCCCAAAAAGAGGAAAGTACAGGAGGAAAACAAGGGGCCGAGCTTCTTCCTAACGAGGGGATTCTTTGACAAGTGACATCAGGGTAAAGAAGCCACCAGGGCTTTTGGTTTGAGGACTCCAATTAAATCCAGGCATAAAGAACACAGGAATTTGTTCTTTCCAAAACATGTGCACTGCTACCTGGTTGCTTTTAAGTTGGAACCCGCAATTTCTTTATTTTATTTGCTTTTTGGTCGTCTTTTGAGAGTGTAGCTTGGAAATCAGAGCCTGGATGAGGTGGGCTCTTGGGAAAACAGGAGTGCCCTGGCAGGATCCCAGTGCCAGAAGCAGAATGCTGACCTTTAACCAGGCCTGGTGACAGCTGAAGAGGATGGAAGCACCTTTCAGCTGCCATCCAAACCAGTTAAAGGTTAACTGTAACTCCCCTTGACAGAGCGGATCTGCCACTGACAAACAGCCCAGGACAGGCTTTTTTCTTCCCTTTAACGAGGCTGGCACTAATTAAGTCTAATGCCAGTGAAGTTCTGTGGCAGGACTGACTCAAATCATGCGCTAAAAGTTGGGTAAAAATTCTTGGGAAAGCGCTCACTGCACACAGAAACTGAAGCAGGAACTGGGGAAAAGATGTCGCGGAAATTCAGCAGCTCAGGTGGCTTCAGGCAGAAAGAGCCTGGGCTGGAGGGCAGAAAATGCATCACAAACCCCTTTGCTCAATTCTTACTCCTTCACTGAGTCTTAAATGCTCACATATCCATGGGTATTTGTATGGAATTCTATCAGAAATATCCTGTTCTAAGTGTGGAGAAACTCCAGGGATCGTAGGAATTTAATTTGGTGCCTGAGCAGCTTCATCCTGTCACCTCTCCTCTTACGCTACTGGGCACCACTGCTGGTTAATTTGCAACTCCAGCTAATTACTAATGAATTACCAAAATGCTCCCTGCACTGGACTGGGATCTTTTGTGCCAAGTGGAGAAAAGCAAATTATTCTTTAATAAGGAGTCACAGGTAGGCAAGAGGCTCAAGGGAATTCAGCAGAGCACGGAATGATTTGAGGAATAACAGCAGCCACGGGATTTTGTGGCGATGCTTTGCACTCCTCAAGGAATCATGGAATGGTTTGGGCTGGAAGGGACCTTAAAGGCCACCTAGCTCCAACCTGAGCATCATCTGTGCTTCCAAAATCACATCCCATGAGCGTTTCTGTCCAAACACCCGTTCTGCTGAAATGTGGAAGTTTTTGCCTGGCCACAGACAAAACAAAAAGACAAACAGAGCCCAGGGAAGTAACAAAGGATAGTCTGGATTAAAACCCCACAGCTTTACCTTGGACATGCAGAGCCAAGAGTGGATCACCCTGAACAAATTCAGGCACAACCAACAGTTTGCAGTTGTAACCAGGACCAGTTTGGGTCAAAACTGGGACAAACTTGTGGGAGTGGGGCAAGGCAGAGATACAGGGAAAAGGACAGGGGGAAAAGGGAAGAAATCGAGGCAATGATCAAACAAAGCCCAGGTTAATGAGGCAGTGAAGATTTATCCCAGGGATAAACAGGCAGCGCTCTGCACTGAACAAATTTGTTCATCCTCCCTCCCTAACGATTCCCCACCTTCCCGACCTTCCCAGTCCTAAAACACCAATTCTTAATTCTGCCTCATTACCACCGAGGGCTTAAGCTGTTAATTCCAGCAGCGCTTCAGCTGAAATCCAGATTTCTGCTCCAGATGTGAGTGGAACCGACACGGGGAGCGTGTGCAGCTGTTAATGTGACTCCACAGCACGGGGACAAGCCCAGCAGAACAGAGGGTCCTTGATTAAGGCCTGAATGAAACGATCAGGGCGCCCGTCAAGCACCCCCGCTGATGAGCAGCTATTTGGCCACACACAGAGCTGTGATTTCCATCCACTTTAATAATCAGGGAGTTGGGATTTGCTGCTAATGTGACATTGATGAAGAGAAATGACACTAATGTGACATTGATGAACCGGAATGACAGTTCGGGCTTGATTAAAATTAGCCCCAGCTCTTCAGCACAGGACCAACCAGAAGGGCTTGACACGTAACTCGGATCCTCCAGAGGAGAGGGAGAGGGTGAAACAAAGGGCAAGGTGAGGGGAAAGGAGCAGAAGGATGCTAAAAAAGCCAGCAAATGTTCTCTGGTTAAATCCAGGATTGATGCCTTGGGGAGGCTGACCTGGAACAGAGACTGGACAGAGCCAGAGAATAAAGTAGATATTTATTAAAAGGTCTTTAGGGTACACCTTGGGCAGGACAAGAGCCTGGCCAGGGCTACACCCAAGGTGGACCCAAAATGGTCACAGAATGGATGACTGGTCACGAGGTCTCACACTTTTATAAGTTTTGGTCCATTTGCATATTGGGGTTTAATTGTCCAATTACAGCTTCAGGTGTGAGGTCCCACCTTTCCTGTTCCTCCCTTCAGCCCATCGTTGTTTGTGCTTTTGGGGCTGAAAGTTGTCCTTGGTGTTCAGCAGGAAAAGGATTTGTTTTGTCTCCCTGCTCTGTGCAGAGCTGAGTGACACTGACTGTGAGCTCAGAACTGCACCCCTGGGCAGCACAGAATGTGAAAAACATGAAAGCTCAAACTTAAGGCATCATTTCCCCCCTCTAGAGGCATCAGGATCCTTCAGCAAGGTCCAGCATCTCAAATCTTCCCCTGCTGCTCAATTCCCTGAATTCACAGACAAAAAGAGTCAGAGTTAAAACTTGAAGTGGAGGACAGAAAGTGCCCATTTATTCTCATCTTTACAGCTCCTGGGGATACCACTGGGCACCGACACTTTGCTTCACCAGGTTCACAGAATCCCAGGAGGGTTTGGGTTGGAAAGGACCCTAAAGATCATCCTTGTTCCACACCTTCCACTACAGCAAATCTCACTGGGCCAAGGCTGAAAGTCCAAGGCATGGAGACTCCTGAGGAGCTCCAGAGGAAGCCAGCCATTGGATGTGGAACCAGCACAGAGCAGTCCTGCTTGAGAATCAGGAAAATAAAGCTGTGACATTAAATAAACCAAGCCCAGCCCTCCACAGTTGTAGTTGTAAGAGCAAACAGCCAACCCTGTTTCTATAGGGAAACACACACCAGGCTGAGCAAAACTGCCTGAAGGATGTTCTGAGGAATGCTAAGGAAAAAAATTAAGGAAAAGTATCAAGACAACACTGCTCAAGTCTGGATTCTGTTCGCCAGAACACGTTCATAAGGTTTACACTCACAATGGCCCCCCACGTGCTATCAACATAAATTTCAGCTCTTAAACTCTCTCCATGGGGAAGTTCCTGAATGCTGGAAATACTCACAGGATAAGAGCCTTGTTAAAAACCCCTCTGCACCAGCTCAGAGCACCCAGCACTTACACAGGAGTCAACAGCAATCACCCAGATTTTCCTTCCAGCTGTGAATGAGCTGAAATGGCCCCAACCTTCTGTAGTTACACCACTCGCTCCTTTTATAAACAGAATATTCTTTCATTCATGATATAATTTCCTAGATTATCCATTATTAAAATTCCCCCTCTCCAAAACGAATTTACATCTGAATTATCTCATTACTTCTGAACAAGCCAATTATTGCCTCTAGTGAACAAAATAATTAGACTTGTGCTCCCTGCATTTGAGATCTTCTCCAGCAGTCCCAGAACACAGGAGTACACAATGCAAAGATACAAATACACAGAACAAATCAATGGAGCAGCTTTTTTTTTTTTTCCTCCTGAACACTGTTTACCAGCTGAATAGGTTCGTTTCTTTGAATATACACACTCAGGTATTGAGGGCACGATACAAACCTGAAATTTAAACTCAGCCTTATCAGTCAGGTCAGAACGAGCAGAGACCTTCACGTGGTTTGTTTTTCTGGAGTCAGAAGTCTTCCCTCTCCTCTGACATCTGTGTTATCAAAAAAAATCACAAAACACTGCCCCAAAGCTGGGAAATATTTCCTCGAGGTTGATGATGGGATTCATGGAATCTCAGGTTGGTGTGAGTTGGAAGGGACCTTAAAATTCACCCAGTGCCACCCCTGCCATGGGCAGGGACACTTCCCACTGTCCCAGGGTGCTCCAAGCCCTGTTCAGCCTGGCCTTGGACACTTCCAGGGATCTATGAGAATTCCATTCCTTTCCAGGGTCTCTTCACCCTCCCAGCCAGGAATTCCTTCCCAAGATCCCATCCAACCCTGCCCTATGGCAGTGGGACTCCATTCTCCTTTGTACTGTCCCTCCAGGCCTCTGTCCCAAGTCCCTCTCCAGCCCTCTTGGAGCCCCTTGTCTTGATTGAAGACAATTTAAAGAGGTGGACTAAAATAAGTTACCTCCACTTAAATTCAACCAACCCCCTTCCACCAATAAGCAATGACTGTGAGTTCATGTAAGAGAAAAAACAAAACTTTACCAACGAGCGAAATGGCAACAGGCAGAAATGGAGGAATAAATAATCATTAGACACAAAATCACCAAATCTCAGGAACCCCACGGGAACACAGAGGCCCCAAAATGGCGGCAATGCCCTTTCCAAGATGGCGCCCACGTGTAGGGAGACAAAGGGGAGAGGGCGGCAGGGCCCCTCCCCAAGATGGCGGCAATGCCTCTCCCAAGATGGCGCCCACATGTAGGGAGACAAAGGGGAAAGGGCAGCAGGGCCCC
>VXBN01015728.1:32485-74951 GCA_013397395.1 Sinosuthora webbiana
CAGAGGCCCCAAAATGGCGGCAATGCCCTTTCCAAGATGGCGCCCACGTGTAGGGAGACAAAGGGGAGAGGGCGGCAGGGCCCCTCCCCAAGATGGCGGCAATGCCCTTCCCAAGATGGTGCCCATGTGTAGGGAGACAAAGGGGAAATGGCGGAAGCCCCCCCGCACCCAAGATGGCGGCATTCCCTGGCAACCGCGGGGCTCGAAGTGATGCCTTAAAGGATTTCAGCTTTTAGATTTTTCATGTATCTGTAATCCTGCAATTCTTTAGTGTATAATTCCATTATACACTGTTCTCCCCTTTTGGTCCAACACAACAATTCCTCTCCAGGCCTGGGAATCAAGGGCACCTCACTGCCTCAGGCCCTGAGAAATGTAAACAAAAGTGAGCAAACTTGGGGTAAATTACTTCATTACCTGAGGCTGGAATTATTATTTGATTTATTGTAATTATTAGCTGATTTATTATTTGATGATTAACCCCCAGTAAGCAAATGGACCATTTTCATACTTACAAGAGTATGAAAACCCATGACCCATGGTCCATTTTTTGGGTGTAGTCCCTGGGTGGGCTTTGTCTGCCCTAAACGTACCTGAAGGCCCTTCAATAAATAAAACTGCTTTTTATTCCCTTAATTCTGTCTGGCTTAACTCTGTTCTTAGGTAGTTCCAACAAGGTTTAGAAGGACAATGGGGAAATGGCATCAGCTCTCTCCCTCAGGACGGCACTCCCCAGCTGACTATGTGGTCTGGGAGATAAAGGGAAAAAAGATGGTGGCAAAAGAACCCTCATGGTCAGGCTGGGGATGACAGAGAAGTTCCAGTGGCGGGTAAAGCCTCACCAGCGTGTGCAGGGTCAGCGCCGCCGCTTCCCCGGGTTACCAGGACAAGACGCGCCCCAAAGGGGCAAGAACACAAGGGATGGAGAAAAACACGGCAGGACTTGCCACAAAACGTGTCCACTGCTCATGTAAATCCCGGGAGAGAGGTATAAAACCTCTCCTGTCTGAAGGAGTGTCCTGCTCCCTGAAGAGGACAAGAGGAATTTTCCCAATTTCCACACCTCGTTGCCCTGCACGTGGCCCTGGAGAAGGAAGGTGAGAGATGCCGCAGCAGCCCGGCTCACAATTCCATTAAGGACTCTCTGCCAGCTGTCAGGACGAATCCATGGCCTTACCCTCAAGAATTTCTGAAGCAAAAAAAAAAGATTCATTTTTATCTTCTGTATATAAGTTAACAAGCAGAGAAAATCAGATCCCTCACATCTGCTTCTGGGGCCTCTTGGATACTTCAGCGATTCCCTGCGTGAGCCTGAGCAGGAACTTCTCCTGCCACTGAGCATTAACAGCGCAGCAGACAACATATTGAGGGTAATAAAAACAATGCAGCCCTCATTTATCAGCTTGAGGAGAAGCTGTCGAGGCAACTGGCTGAGAACGACCCACCAGGAAAGCCTGAGAAACAACAAGATGAAGACGTTCGGGGTTTTAGCCTTTGGTTGGAACTGATGCTCGACTCCAGCACAAAGTGCAGAGAACTGAGGGAAAGCTTTGCCTCCCCTTCCTTCCCGCTGCCCCCAGCACTGTTTTTGTGCAGTGTTTGACAGGACTTCACAGTCTGATTTCGCTGCCAAGTGAGGTTTGAACTTCTCTCCTCGGCTTGTGCCCTCTCCTGCACAATCCAAGATCAGTGCACAGCCCAGTGCATTACATTTCCCTATATATATTTATATATATTTAATGTATTATGTCTCTCAATAAGTATATTTCTAATTAATGAGCTATCTCAAATGGAAGATGAAAAGCGAAAGTCTCCTGTTCTTTTTTGGAAGGGTGATCCAATAACACTGACAGTAGCAGATGGCTTCCTCCTCAGAAAGCCAGACAAAGCAAATGCATCCATAAACGTCCAGAATGTCAGAAGCAGGCATCAAATAGAAAAGGTCCAAGTAAATACACACAGCTCTTTTGCTTCTCAGAAACCAGGAACATTTGCTGGTCCTGTCAAAGGACAGATTTATTTTCTTTTTTCTCCTCCTCACCAATACCCTGAAACTTCCAAGCAGAGCTGGAAACATGGAGGTGCCTTGGTCTCACCGGGGAAATAATTCTGCACAGATGATTTGATCTGTCAAAACGTCCACCCAACAGCAGCAGCTGTGCTCAAAAAGCAGAGGATTTCTCTATAAAAGCCCAGCACGAACCATCTCATGGGCAGGCTCTGTTAGAAACCCTAAAAAACCCAAACACCTTTAACGTGTGGTGTGGAGAAAAGCCAAGATCACGGTCAGGCAGTGAATCCAAGTGTCAGTTCAGGGGCATGGACCGGGAGCACAAAACACCTGCAGGCTCCTAATCCATCTCCACGGATCAGGTTGTTCCTAAATAGTTCAGGTGCTCCTGGGAGATGGTTCAGGGCACAACCAAAATCATTCCAGACCATGCTGCTGCCATCTAAACCATCTCTGCCCACTGACTTAATTAGGTGGGAATACAGATAATTTCCTGATGTGTTTTCTTGAATAATCCCTAACAGCAATCTCCACTCAAATTCATTTGAAACCCACGTTGTGGGAAGAAATCTGGTTCTGCCTAAGGGCACTTTTAAGGAAGAGCAGAACAGACCCCACAGGTGTGAAAGGTTTGTGCTCCATGACCTGCCAGCCTCCTATTGTCCTCCCCTGCTCTAAAATACCCATTTCTTGCCCTAAAGCACCTATTTCTTGCCACAAAATACCTATTTCTTTCCCTAAAATATCAATTTCATGCCCCAAAATACCTATTCCTTTGCTGTCTCCACTTCTCCCTTTTGAATGCTGTTTGAAGTAAGTTTGAAAACTTATTAAAAGCATATTTATGTGTTTTATATACAACTCGTGAGGTAAAAAGTCGTGACATTACCCTGGATTTTGAGCAAATTTCTACAGAAAGCAAGGCAGATGCAATTCTATTTATTGAGCCTCCCCAGTCTCCAAAGTCTGTCAGTCCCAAAAACTTTTGGGTCCTCAAAAAAATGGTGAGACCTCCAGGATATGAAGTTGCTGGAAGCTGCATGAAAGACTCGGCCACTCAATGCATTCACCCAGGGAAATTCAGAGCCTGTCCCTGTATTTCTTTAAAGATCAGGCACCACAACTGGAATAAAATGATTTCCCCCCGATTTTGAAGGCCCAGCCCAACCTGAACACAAACATTCCAGCCTAAGAGCTGGTTTGGGACTTTTCTGAGACGTTCAGGAGAAATAGAAGCATTTTAAAGCAAAAATGCTTCTAATTAAGGGACTTGGAAAGTCAAGTTCCACTTTTAGTGAAGAAACAAAACCTCCAAGTACGCATCCAGATTTTCAGGATTTATTCACTTTCTCCAAGTCCCTCTCCAGCTCTCCTGGAGCCCCTTTAGGCCCTTGAAGGGGCTTTGAGCTCTTCCTGGAGTTTTTTTCTTCTCCAGGCTGAAAAACCTTGGGGGGAAAGGGAGGGAATGAGGAAAAGAGAGGAAAGGAGGAAGCTTAGCAACGAATAAAACAAAAAAGTCCACACTGGAAAACAGTTCGGAAGCCAAGCAGAGCCCTTTTCTCCAGGTAAATATTTCCAATTAAATCCCTGCTCTGCTCTCCATGGGAACATCAGCAGCTGGACACTGAGTGTGCCATATGTGGCTATTTTCAAATTAAAACCAAAATCCCTTCCTCTGCAAAAACGGTGAAGTTAAAAACACTTCCATCCCCTGGTTTTCTGCATAAGCACGATCCAAAAGCATTAAGTGGGTTAAAGACATTAAATAACTGTAATAATCTGCTCTCAGAGTGCAGAGTAATGGAATCTTGCAGCAAGGCTCGGAATTAACCTGCTTAATTTCCCTGGTATTACATCCACCACATCCATCCCCCTCATTCTGCTTCATAACTGCATCATTAACTTCCCATCCAGACATTCCAACCCCTCACTCCAACTTGCCACTTCTTCATCCAAACGCACTGTAATTTGCTTATCCGCTGCCATTTGCATCAACTTCCTATTAAAACAGAGTGAAAGAGGTTTAAATCTTCTTCCTCCACATTTAATTCAATTGTTTTAATGACTCAGCGCACCAGACATGGTTTATGCTTGGCTTGGACTAATTCAGAAGTTTCTACATCCAGTGAGGGGGAAAAAAGACTGAAAAAAAAAAAGATAAAAGAAAGCATTTTTGGTGCTGGCAATAAGGTATTTGTGGCTGTACCCCAACACAAGTGATTTCCTACAAGCTGAGAAAGAACTGGCTAATGCATCATCCAACACCCCAACCCAACAGGGATTTGCTCAGAACATTTCCAAGAAAACCAACCAGACCAGTAAAAAAAATAATAATAAAAAAATCAGCTGGGATTCATGTGGATTTCCTTTATTCCAACAGGAAATGAGGGAAATTAATTCCTACTCTCCTTCTGTGATTTAATTCTATGTGATTTTATGGGTTCCCTGCTCATGCCAGGGGTTGGAACTTGATCTTTAAGGTCCCTTCCAACCCAAGCCTTTCCATGGTTCTCTCTCTGATTTCCTGTATCTACTAAATACAGAGTTAACAACTTTAAAAAAACCCAACACAACCATTGTGCTTCCCACCCAAAGCTGATTTTGTGTAGCCCTGAGAGATCAGATTCATTTACTAAACTAGGCCAGAAAGGCAGCCTGGGACTGATTTTTACTAATGAAAAGATGGTAAACCAAGTGTCTTCTGAATAGATCACACTAATTACATTTTAAGATGGTTTTTTTTAAGGTGATAGGGATTGTGCTATTATTAAAAAATACAAAAGAAACGAAAGAAATTTTCAACTAAAATTTATTTTCTTTGGTCTTTTACTAGAGGGTTCGTCATGCACCCTTAAACCAGGAGAACATAATTTTCCAATCAACTTGGTTTTAATCACCTCTGGCTGAGGAGAATGTGAATGAAGTCAACAAAAGAGGAGGTATCAGAAATGGCACCTTGGATGGAGGGCGAAGCTGCACCTACCACACTCCAAATGCTTCAAAATTTCCCTTGAGGTGTCTCTCAAGGCCTGGAATTCTTTACCTGAGACAGATCCCTCCTTACCCATGGCAGATCCACCACAAACCCTCAGGAATTTGCTGGCAGTGTGTTAAATCCATCCTAACGACATCCACGCTGTTAATTCCCTTAAATTGCTGTCCATTGGGGGGGTCTCCCTTGTCCTTTCGCATTTTTGCTCTCCGTGGGAATCATTCTAAATCGATTCTAACTCCATTTCCCTTTGGCTGTTACATCCACGGAGTTACAAGAGTAAACCCTAAATGTCAATTCCCACTTTTATGAATTCAAATGGTATCATTTTTGGCTGGTATCTTCGATGGTGATCCTTTGAGTGAGCAAAAACCAGTCCGCCATGACATCTGTTTAAACTACTACCAATCCTTTTTTTTTTACCATAACACCAAGTTTTCTGTGCAAGGACTCCAGTTTTCCAAAGGAGTCAAAGCAGAGGCAGAGAAGGACACAATTCTGAGTCCTGGAATTCCTTCATCTCCCTTTTGGTAGCATCTTTTAACTGGGAATGGGAATGAGAATGGGAATGAGAATGGAGCATTTGCTCCTCAAGTTCCCAGACAAGAGATGCTTTTTTTTTTATTTTTCCCTGCCCCAAGCAGATTTCTCTCTGTATTTCAGATCACTATCACCACTCAACAGAAAGAAAAATAAAGTTATTCTCCCCTTTCTGCTTTGTAGCTGCAGCACCTGAAATAGGAAAAGCATCTTTTGTCATTCAAAGGTAAAGGCCAAGCTCCAGCGGGCGACTTTTTTGTTAAATTCCTAAATTGGATCCTCCAGTTACAAGTCATAAAAATAAAGCCTTTAGAGACACAAAGGCTCCGCAGCTGCAGGAGACCAGGTGGATCTGAGGTGCACAGGTGGCACAGGAGCATTTCCACCCAGCCCAGGGGCTCAGGGTAGACCCACCCCAAAATCCCCGTGCCGACGAGAAAACACAACGCCCCGTGGTCTGAAGAGTTCAGACACACAAATGTGTGAACTGCTCAAAAATTCTGGATAAAAAGCACAGGCTCTGATAAAGAATCATGGAATAATCGATGCAATCAATTATATAAACTTCTATAAGTGAAATGAGTGCTTGAAACAACAAGAAGGATAACGAGCTATAAATATTTGAGTAAAACCCACCCCTGGCTTTTCTCTGTAATACTCTCTTCTGTGTTCCAGAGAGGCTCTGGGAGAATATTCCAGCAGCAAGGCAGGACACAATGACAGAGACGATGGGAGAGCAGAGAGAAGTGCCCAGTTTGCTGGGATTGATGGAATAATGCCAAACTGGTCCACTGAAACTCCAAGTGAGACCTGAGGTGTTTGTGAGAGGAGCTCAAGTGGGTTCCTTAACACACCTCTGAACAAACATTTGGCTTCTTCGCTTATCAGGCAAGGAAGGGCCTTTGGTTGAGGCTTTTTTTTCCCCCAGATCCATGAAATACTCAAAGCTCCACCAAACTCCTCAATTAAGGATAAGAGATGCCCAAAATTTACATGGAAATGCATCTTGCAAAGCATCATCTCCTCTTTACACACACACACATGCCCCAGCCATTACCACTAATAGAGTTCCAAGCATTTCCCTCTTCCAGGCAACTAATTAGGAAGTAAAGGTTGCAAGGAATTCGTTTTTATCCACATTTTAATGTGAAAGTTGCAGTTAGGAGTATCTCAAGGTGGTTTTACATCAGAGAGGGGAATGGTGTAAGAAGTTGGTGGTGGTGAATTATTTTTGTTTTCTGCATCAAAATGCTTCACTCACAAATTAACTCGCATGGAAAAAATAATAAAGGTGGAAACAACGCAGGGAACAATACAGCCTGTTATTCCAGAGATGGAATTCCAGGATGGGGTGAGGTTGGAAAGGACCACAGCGGGTCACTGGTGCCACTCCCAGAGCGCAGGGCAGTGTCCAGGTGGCTCTGGAATGTCCCCAGGGAGGAGACTCCAGCCCCACATCCAGGGGGAATTCCTGGGATCAGTCCCCATACCCTGCTCCATCCTTTGGAACCTCCCTTTGGATATTGCTCCCCATGGATGGGCTCCTCTCCCCTGAGCAGCCCCAGCCTCTCTTGGCCCTTCAGCACCTTGGTGGCCTTGGCTCTACTGGGGGAACACTCCATGATCTTCGAGGCCTTTTCCAAGATCATGTTTCCATTTCACATCACGGCTCCCGAACCCTTTAAGACTTTAAATTCTGTCCTCTTGTGGTCCCAATAACTCGAAGCCAACTCCAGATAAATCCTCACGTTTCCAACGGCAGCTAGAAAGGCGCCAGCACTGATTTCTGTACAAGCACCCACTGGGCACACCCCTCCTCACCCTGGGGTCAGGCCAAACTGGCATCTCCCCTCGCTGAGGGCACAGCCCTGAGCGCTATAAACCCCTTTATTACTGGAATTACTGGAAAATTACAGCTTTTCCCCATCCTATGAACACATCCCCCATTACGGAAGGCCCGTGTGTGAGGGAAGAGGCCATTTGAAATCACTTCCACACTCATTAAGCAGACAAAGGAAGCGCCATTTGTTCCATTTGTTCCCACCTTCCTGGATGCCACCGAGGTGCAGTGAATGCAGGGGCTTAGAGGGAGCTCATCCAGTAACTCCTGACGACAATTAAGCCAAACACGACCGCGCGATCAGTGCAATTAAAATCCCCAAAGAGGAGCGCAGATGCACTCGAGGCCCCAAATCACTTTACAGGATTTTTTTTTTTTTTTGATATTATGTAAAAATCCAGCTACTGAGCAGCAAGGCTTTGGTATTATATTATTAAGTAATTACGATGAGATATGAAAACACTAATGAGATCCGTGGCGCGGATTTGCTGCACCCAACGTTTCGAGGAAAAAGAATCAGCCTGGCTTCCTCCAGCACGCTTGGAACAGCCTCCCGCAGGCAGCTGCGTTGAGTTCTATGTGGAGAAAACACAGAAAAATCTGGTTTCAACAACTTCTCCGCCTTTGTGGTGACTGCAAGGCTTAAAAGACTGGCAAGGGAAGCGGGAGGATTTGGGAAATTGATATCCAGAGCGTGAATTTAAAGGCGGGCCCTGGTGCGCGCACTGATGTGGGGAACTGCAAACACCACTTGGAACGTGGAACAGCCTCCCTTGTCCTCTCTGCTTCAGGAAATCACACAAGTGTGGCACATTAATGATTATAAAGGGTGACCAGTCTCTGCCTGGTGTATAATCAAATGGATTCTTGGCGAGGAGGCTTCACGTGAGCACTCCTCTCCCGAACTGGGCCAATTAATGCCATCCTGGTCACCCCTGGAGACACAAAACCCAAGGACTCTGTGACAGCACCAGGCATTCGCTGAAACTCTGAACCTACTGATGAAAAGAGACTCGTTGTCATAAGGAAAAAGGGGCCTCGTAGTTTTAGGAGGAGAGAGGGAGTATCCACACAAGAAAAGCCGTGTCAAGGCAACAATCCTGGGACTCCTGAGAAGTCGTAACACTCCAAAATGCTCTGGGAAACTAAAGCAGAGAAATGTCGCTCGTTTTGCCCAAAATCACATTTTCTGGTGACAGTTAACTCAAATGGATCCCAAAGCGCAGCCTTCCCCTTTGGAGAAGGATGTGGATTCATCCAGCCATGTCCCAAAGGCAGCTGATCACAAGGATCTCCCCACAGAGCTTCCACTCCTCACGTTATTATTATTATTATCAAGCTGGAGAGGTCCTCGGCCAGTTTGAGAGGAAGGTTCCATTTTCTCAGTCCTAGGTGGACCATTCCAAAATTTTTCAATTAATGCATCCAAGTTCACACCTCTCAGGCCAGTTAAACTGGAATAATCATGAAAATGAGATCCTTTAAAGATGGATTCACCACGCACATGATGTCCTTCTATGACTTCACCTGATGGACCTTTAAATGGAATTTAAATGATGAGGCCCAAACCATCATGTCCGGAATGGGCAATTCTATTCAAGCTTCAAAACCAACAAAAATCCAGGAGATAAGAGATTTAAAAATCCATGGACAGGAGGATTTAAAGCTCTGATGCTTTTATCAGGAAAAAAAAAATCTTCCCCATGAGGGTGGTGAGGCACAGGGTGCCCAGAGCAGCTGTGGCTGCCTCTGGATCCCTGGAAGTGTCCAAGGCCAGGCTGGATGGGGCTTGGAGCAACCTGGGACAGTGGAAGGTGTCCCTGCCCATGGCAGGGATGATTTTAAAGTCCCTTCCAACCCAAGCCAGTCTCTGATTCTGTGATAATATTCCTTTTCTCCATCTCCAGCTCCATAAAAACACCCTTTTCCCTGCCCATCTCCTCACATTATCACTGGATGCAAAACCTTATTCGAGGGAACTCTCCTCACCCAAAAAACATCCAAATTTCTGTGTTCTGGTAAGAAAACATTCTAACACTGTCCATGATGTATTAAACAAAAACTCCAACAGCAGTTGAGGCACTTGGCCCACGGAACCCTTGAGAAACCGTCAAGCTTTTGTATCTTCAGGCCCCTAAATCACATCCCTTCATTGATTAAAGCTCCGTCTCCATCCTGCAGAAGAGAATCACCTCCTCAGCACACCATTTATCTCCTCACAAAAGGCAGGGAATAATGGACCTGTGAAAGCTGCTGCCTTTTGTTTTTGGCAATAATTTCTGATCCGTGATACACAAACGGAAACACAGGAGAGCGACACCTCCAATTCCTGTGTGTGTGTAAAACGGATAACAACCAACGCTGAATCAAACGTGCAGCATTTTAATCCTTTAATTAGGTAAAAGTTACTTTCTCCTCAACAGTTCTTCCTTATTAGGAAAAACCCAAGACATCTACAGATCCTCCAACTGTTATTCCAACTCGAAGCCACAAAAGTCTTCAGAGCATCTGGCGTTGTTTTGTGCTCCGTGGCAGCCTCGTTCTCTTTGAATTGAGTGATTTATTACCACCTAACCTCAGCCTCTGATGAGATTATGCTGCCAATTTGTGCCTCCTTTTCGGAGAGAGGGCTCTGGAACCCGGGCTTTGGGCTGAGCGTGGTGAATCTCAATTAGAGGCTGACCTTTACAAGGCGAGGGAAATGTTAATTCATGCTCACCTAAATGGCTTCAGCCCTCCTTGAAAGCAGTGTTTTCTAAGCCTGCCCACTCCTCTGCCACTGTAAAGTTCCATTTCAACCTTATTAAGATAAAAAAAAAAAACCCTCTTGGCTGCGAGGGAAAAACCCCCAAATGCTAATAACAGCTGTCTGGGGTGCATTTGTTATGCTCCTTGAAAAACGACGACGTCGCGTTTTGAAAGGATTTCAGACACAAGATTAGAGGCAGCAGAGTGACAGGGCCAGAGATTAAACACTTCTTTACCCCCTGAACAGGTACAAGAGCAGCAGCAGCTCCCTCCACGCTCACCCCTGAAGGTCCCTGTGGGAATTTGCCATCCCCTGTGATGTGGAATTATTTCCCGGAGAAGTCTCAGCTTGAAAGGTGAAAAATTTGCAGAAGAGGCAAGAAAGCGGCCCAGTCCCCACAGATAATTGCGTTGGGCTGTTGATTATACACTCCATCAAATGGGAGAAGGAAAAGGAATGTTTCAGCAACGTGTTTATCAAGGTCTTGCTAAGCAAGCTGCTGAAAACAAAGAAATTTGACCTGCAAAAATGATGGATGCGGAGAAACTTCAATACGGAAAGAAGAACTTGATGGAAAATTCAAATGTCAGCAAGATTTCAATAGGAAACGTAAACACAGAAAACATAAACATCCACGAGCATCTCAGGACTCTACCTAAAAGGCCAGAAGAAACAAAAGGGGAAAAAAAAAATTACAATGCCAACGTAGCAGTTAATCACTCTAGAAAGAAGATGGAAGCATAGAATATCCTCAGTTGGAAGGGGCCCACAAGGATCAGAGTCTAAATATATTAAAAAAAATTAAAAAAAATAATAGATATATATCTATATAAAATGAATCTCTTCCCAACACCATGTATAAAGGAAATGCATTGCAGTTTTGGCCAGCCTGGTGAGTTAAAATCCAAAAAAATCAGGGATAATTAACTGATCAACTTCCACTTCAGCTTCCACCAGGTTGAATTCTGACCCAGCTGATCTGAACTCCCATGGGTATTTTACTCCTCATTTCACAGCCTGACTCCGTGCTGTTTAAATAAATGGCTCACTACTGACGTTTAGGCAAAAGTACAAATTCCGTGGCTCACTACTTCCAAAAGCCTGCTCCTCCTGGAAAAAAAAAAACTCCAGTAATTGATATAAAACAGGGTATTATACCTCACAGGCATAAACATTCTCCACCTATTCTGTTCTAATCTGCATAATACAAGATAATTCCATGTTGTCTTTGTAAATTCGCCACAAAGCCCTCAAATGCTTCAGTAATCCAGATTCAGAGCTGGAAAGGAGCTGTAAATAAGTGCCTTGAAAATCGAGGATTGCTTTGCAAACAAGGCACTTGGGACACAGAGAGTCCCAGCTGTAAAAACACCACCCAACCAGTCCTGGCTGGAGCAGCTTCCAGCAAAATGAGTGGAGAGTGGAGGATTCCTGGGATATTTCATAAAAGGAGGATCGTGCTCCCTCACATCAACAGGGGAGGGAAGCATGGCAGAAGTGGGAGAGTTGTGAGGATGGAGAATCCAGGCTGGTGACAGAACTCAAAGCTGATTCCAGCACTGATTCTCCACCTCTATTTGAGAAGCTCCTCTCCTCACAAACCACCCTGATGTTCCTATTTTTGGTTTTCCTGTTCCAACAGGACCACGTGGCACCTGAGGGGTGTTTGGGCTCTGAAGTGAGAACAGTGTTAGGGGCTAAAGATTAAAGGAAGAGGAGCCTGAGGTCAGGACTGAGGTGGGGAGGCTCAGAGAAGCTGTGGACCCCTGGAAGTGTCCAAGGAAGGGTTGGATGAGGCTTGGAGCACCCTGGGATGGTGGAAGTTGGGGTTGGAACTGGGGGATCTTCAAGGTCCTTTCCAACCCGAACCGTTCCATGACAGTGACGCTCCCGGCGCTGGCAGCAAATATCGCCCTGACACCAAAATTCCTCCTCCTGCCTTACCTTGCTCAAAGTCCCCGACACAAAGCAGAGATTTCACAGCCCAAGCCTGACTTTCAACACCTCCCATCTCCCTGAGAAGTGACAAGAATGAAGTGGGAAATTCAACCCCCCCACCCCCAAAATGTTCTCCAGGATTAACAGAGATGCCCTGATCCTTTTTCACAGACTCGACTGCTGGCCGAGGTCAGCCTTTAATAAGGAGCAATACACACGTTTAGACACCTGCAAGGGATCAAAAACATTGCTGAAAAGGAAAAAAACAAACCCACATGGATGGGAAAAGGAGGCCTGACCCCACCCAGCAAAATGGGAACCTGTTGCTGCAGATGAAATGCCAAACGTGCTCTCCCCAACACCAGGAGCTCTTTGCACTGACAAAGCAAAGGGACCCTCCTGCCTCCTTTTCTTAGGTATCTCCCTCTGAATTGTTGTGGCTTTAATAACAATATCTGAGGAAAAAATCAAGAAACACACGATTTTCTTACACATAATCCCCCTTTTGCTGTCAAGGCCTTGACCCCAGTTTGATAATCTCATTTCCCGAGAATCAAAACGCTGGAAATTTAAGCTTCCTAGAGTGTTAATTGTGGCCCTGCTCCATTGCTAATCAAAAAAAAAATTGGATGTTTTGCATGAAAATGCTGCTCTAATTAATTCTCAGTCATAAAGCAGCCTGGTTTTAATAACCCCTCCTTGATTGGGCAGCTTTGAAGAGGCCGTGCCGCTAATCCGCTACACCGGGACGAACGCACGCCGAGGAAACCAGGAGTGGCCTTCCAGGGGCTGGGGGAGCTGATTGCTTCAGGGCTGGCAAAACCCTGCAAACCCCTGCCCTCCCCTCTCCCCCCAGCCCTGCCCAAGCTCAAACTGTGATCCCGCACATCACCAGGAGACAAAAAGCAGCGGCGCGACAGGAAATTCGGGATACCGCATCAGCTCCCCCTCCCCGGCTGATTTTTTATTCCCCGTCCTTTCCTCGAGGAATATTTTTTACCCAGCACAGGCCACTTGTCACAAACGTCTCCTTTAAGCAGACACGAATCCCGCTGCCTTCTCCCCCCCTCCCCACCACCTCTGAGTGACAACACATTATCATCCCCGTCTCGGCGAGGTGCTGAACCGAATTTTCATTATCCCGAATGTCAGCGCTGGTTTCTGTCACCGCCGAGCGCAGCCGGCCCCCTCCGGCAGCCCCTGGGTGAATCCAAATGGAACAAGGCACCTACAAATAACTGCGTTTTCCCCGGACCTGGCCTTACACGGTGCCCTTGTCATATCAGATCCCGCGCGTCTCCGCCGCTGTTCCTCGGCGTCAAAATCTTAATTAGCGGAGTTTCTGGTTGGTTTTCTTTGATTGCTCAAAACCTGGTGGTAAGGGATTTTTTTTTTTTCAGGCTTGGGCGTGGAGAATGGTTGAGCAGCGGAGTGGGGAGTAGCACAAATCCACTTCCCAAATTTAGGTTTGTGTCAGAGGGGTGTTCAAGGCTTTCCATTGATCACCCAGCCAGCAAGAAAAAAAAAAAAAATCCGTGGAGTTTCTAAAAATTATCCACTACAATTTATTGTGTCGTCATACCAGAGCTTTGTTTTACTGCCACATTTGCCATCCTTTGCCAGAGGTGAGCAGCCTGGAAGGTTTCTAAAATCCCAGACTGGTTTGGGTTGGAAGGGACCTTAAAATCACCCAGTGTCACCCCCTGACATGGGCAGGGACACCTTCCACTGTCCCAGGGTGCTCCAAGCCCTGTCCAGCCTGGCCTTGGACATTCCAAGGTGTGGAATTTCTCTCCACTTCCAGCTAAACCACTGGTCAGCTTTTAGATATCTGAGTGCTGCATATTTAAAAGTCACAAGAGCCTCTTGCATTAGATTTTTAGTTTATAAATAAATTATAAATAACTCTTACTCCTCCCAGCATAAGAGAAATAAGTATTGCAAAAGTTCTGGGTATTTAAAATCACCTCTGAAAAACTGAAAGTTCACAGAGTCCCAGAATGGTTTGGTTGGAAGGGTCCTTAGAAATCATCTCATTCAATTCCCCTCCTGTTCCTTCAAACAGAAGCAAGGGGAATTTATCCAATTTTGTTTTTTTTAAGTAGGAAGAAGAGCACTGCATCCCTGGAACGCTCTGGACAGAAACCGCCCAAATAACTTCATACAGTAATGTTGAATTTTGGCTGTTTCAGTTCAGCACACACAACATGTGTCCAGGAGCTGGGAGGATTCAACTTCGGGGCACAAATTTCATTCTTTGTTCTATTCGAGACTTTCTCTGTGAGGTCAGGTGATTTTTTTTTTCTCCTTTCCTTGTACAACAAGCCCTGTCCCAAATTCCAGTGCCAGCAAAGTACAAACTCATCCACAAATTGCCAAGGCAGCAGGATCAGAGACAGAACTTTTCATAAAAACTGCAAAACAAAGGAGAAAAACCAAAGGCATGACAAAAATCCAAGAATATTTTCTATCCTTCAGTGGAACACCAATATTTGTAGGAGTGATTCCTCAAGGAACAGCAGATGGAACATCCTCCTAAGTGACAGGGCAGCCACTGTTTGTCTGCCTATAAATCAATGCCTTCAATAATCAATTAAATCCAGTGGGGTCTAACACGGGACTGAGTGTTGACTCTGGAATTCTGACCCTACACCTGCTCATGTCATCCTTCCCCGGACAATCCATCCCACAGGCACATTCCCAAGGAAATCCTGCTCCACAAAGCCACGGAGAAGTGGAATTACTGCAGAAGTACACTGAGCTTCCAGGGGGAAAGAAACAACAAGTCTAAATTTTGGGAGGTGCTGAGCAGGAGTGGAGTCCATTCATGCCCTTGGGAACCACGGGAGCTTTGGAGCGCTTCCCGTTCTCCCACTCCATGGTCAGCCCCAGCCCCAGGACAGGGCAGAGCTGACCTGGCTGTGGCTCTGACAGAGTGGAATTACCAACCAAACCCAACCTAAACAGAGGGTACAATTCCTAAATGTTTCCCTTTGAACAGGAATCTGTTCTGGAAGCCAAGTGAAAAAAAACCAGAAGAGGGGCAAGGGGTGAAGTGGCAGCTGGTATTCCGTGCCATTTGGAGAATCATGGAATGCTTTGGGTGGGAAGGGACCTCAAAGCCCACCCAGTGTCCAGGGACACCTCCCACTGTCCCAGGGTGATCCAAGCCCCAATGTCCAACCTGGCCTTGGACATTCCAGGGATCCAGGGGCAGCCACAGCTGCTCTGGCAATTCCAGCCCAGGCAGGAATTCCTTCCCACGATCCCACCCGAATTTCCCCTTTTCCAATCTGAAGCCATTCCCTGTGTCCTGTCCCTGCAGGCCTTGTCCCCAGTCCCTCTGCAGCTCTCCTGGAGCCCCTTGAGGCCCTGGAATGTGCTGGAAGCTCTCCCTCGATCCTCCTCCTCTCCAGGTGAGCACCCCCAGCTCTCCCCAGACTGCACCAGTCCAGAAGGAAATATTTCACTTCTGTACTTGCCCCCACTTTTTTTTCTTAATGACAGTTGTCGGAGAACTTGTGTGGCCAGCTTCAAGAGGAAAAACAAGCGGCCAAAATCTCTCTCCTGCAATGTCAGTGGAATGAGACAGAAGAATTCCAGCTCTAAATCACTTGCAGCAGGTCCCCTTCTCCCACTGAGGGATAATGTGAGCCTCATGCTCTGCACTATTTCAGTCCAAATCAAAGGGGTTAATGACAAAGCACCGCTCTGATCTTCACACGTTTTTTAAGGCTATTTAAATTAAATTCTTATTTCAGAAAGTTGGCGTGAGCTAAACTTTTATAAATTCCTTTCTTTTCATGCATATGTTTCTTTGAAGATCTTTTCAGGAAAAAAGAGTCCTTCACAAGTCACCCTCCCCCTGCTGCCACTGAAAAATCATCCCTGTGGATAAGGCTGTTGGGGAACAGAAACTGTGCGGCGTTCACAGAAGACAGAGTGTCACATGCCTGCTTTCCACTAACCTGATTGAACAATTAAATTGTATTTCTCTCTAAAAGGAATAAAAAAGAAAAATATATATATATATGTTTAAAAAAAAAAACCCAAATGCAGATCTTGCTGTGGTCTGGGATTCAGGAAGATTAATGAGCAACCTAAAAGGGAACAGCAGCTCATAATAGAGACAGAGGTTACTGCATTTTTAACGTGAAGTTCAAAGGGAAACTCTTCTTGATGGTTCAGCTGCAAAGAAGCTCAGCCAAGTCATCTCATCTATTGTCCCCACCGCCTCCCCACACCGACTTTTTGTCACCTATTGCATCACGTCCAGCCTCTTCCAATTGAGCTGCAAAGGGCAGCAGGATTTTGGCCCTTCCCACACCAATTCCTGGTTTTGTCCTTTAGTTCTCTGGCAGCTCCTGGGCTTTGTCCTTCCCCGCCCCGGGCTCCCTGGGCTCCCTGAGCACTTTTGCTGCGTCCTCCTCTCCTGGAAATGCTCCTGGTGTCCTGCTCATATCCCAAACACTGCCCCAGGATTTGTCTTGTGTCCATAAGGGATCACTCTGCCGTGAAATCTGGCTCTGAACCAGCTCCAAAACCAGGACAGGAGCTCCTGAAACCCCTCAGTGTCACAATTAACAGTTATTATCAGCAATAATAACCACAGAAATGTAGCAATAACCACAGAAGTCCCCAAATCTCAGCCACAAGGCTCCTGGAAGAGGAAATGGATATGGAGGGAGTCAATTCCGTTCTCTGCTTGTTTTTAAAGCCACGTGGACAATTGGGAATGACAGAAGGCACCAGGACTCATCCCAAAGGGACAGAAAATACTGGAGCAAGCGCTGCAGGCTCCCTGAAGGCCCCAAAAAGCTCAAAACTCTCAACAGCTGCAGAATTCTTGGCTTTGAGCCCACACTTGTCCCACACAGTTTGTAACAGAGAGCTCCCTACTACGGAGAAGTAACCACTTAAATCCTCCTGGGATAAAACCTGAGAATGGGATGGAACAGCTCAACCACATCCCACTGACTCTGGGGACATCTCCCAGCCTGCCCTGGACGTGTGACACTTTTGAAGGTGAGAACCTGAATCCCAAAAGGCAGAGAGAGCTGTGAGCTCAGCACCTCCCAGGTGTGTTAAGAGGTGAGATTCCCAATTTAGCTGCCAGGTACCTCCACTTCCCTTCCCTCCCACAGTCTGTGGGATCAGGGGGTGGGCAGCTGTCACCCTCAGCACGAGCTCAGGTTCTTCCTTCTCAGTCCACCCAAAAGGATGTCGGAATTTACAGGTTATTAACAGAACCATTAGCAGAATTAAGGGTACAGCCCTGCTCATCAGCGCTGAGATCACCTCTGCAGTCACCCAAGTGAGTCAAGCTGTCACAAGAACAATCTCTGCCTCTTGAGGCCTTTCTTTTTTTTTCCACACCCTTGCGGGTTTAAGTTGTCGCTGAGAAGTAGGTTATGAAAGGAGGAGGCATCCAAAAATTCTCCTGCAAATTATAAAACGTTCTCAATTAAAAGCCAGCTGAAAATTTATCATGGACGAGAGCTCCAGGAGAAATTCTGCCCTTCTGTGATATTTGAAGAGCATGAATTGCTTTCTTGTTATGGTTAGCCCAGGAAGAAAGTGGAGTAAGTGACACAAAAGGATTTAGTCCTGCTGTACACGGATATTCCCTTGATTCTGCTGCCAAACCCAACCACTGGGTCATCCAGGAAAAAAACAAGTGCAATGATGCCATGCCTGGAGCAGGGAACGCTTCCCTGGCCACACACAGCACCTGCCATGGGCAATAAAGATCAGCAAAAGCAGCCCAAGTGCCCGGATTCGCCAGCTGCAAACACTCTGCAGCTCCCCAAGTGTACAAAACACAAAGAACTGGTCACTTCGGTCCATCCAGCTTCAAATTCGAGCTGCCTGAGCTCAGCTCCCAGAGCAATGCAGGGTTAAGTATCACAGTAAGGAAATAAATTGCAGATAAATATCCAAGGTGGCTCCAACACCCAAACCCAGTGCTCAAGGTGAGGCTGTTTGTATTTCACCTATTGTTTTTAGGAATATTTGTAAGACCTCGACCTCCAGCTGAAAATGCTGAGAGAATCAAGAGAAACCCTTCCCAACCTCCTAACAAACAAGAGCTTAAAACCTGGAGAGATTCAGAGCAGAGATCAATGCCTGCCAGAGGCTGGGTGGGATATTCCAGCTCCTGCAGGGGGGAATTATCCCGTTTCCATACCTTGCAGCTCCCCACTCCGGCTGTACAGCTCCCTCCTCTGCTCCCTCAGGTAGGCACTCATGCTGATGGCATGGGATGAGGACTCAAACCTGGAATTCAAAGGGATTCAGTCAGTTCAGCCAGCCCTGGAAGCATCCTTCCTGTGAGCACCACTCAGCTCTTTAAAAATATAAAATGTAAATATATTATTCTCCTGGAAATAAGGGACCAATCTATTCTTATTTATTGTATGGCTCTAAGAATCCACAAGGGACAATCCAAACAATTTCCAACTATTTCATCAAGAGGATTTTTGGCACTTAATAGGAAAAGGGCCCAAACTGGGCTCTGATCTGTCACCTCAGTGACTCAGGACAGCTCAATGTCCCCATGACCACAAGTGTCCCATGGCCAAGAGCTTTGTGCCTCAGCTCAGTGCTGGGAACACCCTCATGGCCAAGGATTGCTGCTCCAGGCAGGCACTTCCCCCCCAAAAAAACCCCCCAAAACAACGCTGGGAGTGCCTGGATGGGCTCTGGGGACCAGGGAGAAAGGAGCTTCAGTGGGGACACAAAACACCTTCAAACAGCCCCAGACTGGGAAAGGAAACTTCTGTCACAAGGAAACCTCGAGATGTCAATGATCTGCTGTAACATTCCCCATTCCCTCCCCAATCCCACAGCTCAGGAGGATGGAATCGGCCTCAGTGCTGCCCAGAGGGACACCAGCATCACACCAGGGACAGGGGGAAAGCATTTCACAGCTCTCCTGGGCACTGGTGTTAAGATTATTACTATTAATGAGGCCTTTCTGCTTTGATTTGGACTGCGAGTGTTGGTGTTATTGCAACTGAACTAATAACGATTTATCGAAATACAGCAAACCCTTCTGATTTTAATTAAATGAGCTGTAAATTCTTGGCTCTGTGCTCCCCACGTGCTCCCTTCTGGCCTCAGTGGGACAGTAACAGCAGCATTACCCCAGGCACCAAACCCAGATCTCATCCCTCCTTTCCCACAACCATCCAGTTTTCCTGCCCTATTTCCCCTCCTCTGCCACCTCCTCGAGCTGCTCTTCCCACATTCCTGTTCCCACTGAACTCCTCTACCCTTGTAACTCCCTTCCCAATGCTGACCCTCCCACAAAGCTTTCAAAATATTTTTGTTTTCTTCGGAATTACACGGAATTGCAGCCAAGTCTGGGACTGATTTATTGGGTGTTCAACTCTTGCTTGTACAATTCACTCCTGCCTTATTTCCCGATTTCCATCTCGGAAATCTGAGCTGGCAACCTGAGCATGCCCTCGGCTACTTTTGGGAAGAGAAGAAAGGCAGGTTGATGATGGCGTGAATTATCCAAATTCCCAAATTACTCTTCATCTGAAGCTTTCTTTTTCAAGCCAACATTGCAACTAAGTAATTTTTTATTATTATTATATCCATTTTAAAGGAAATAAGGATCCCAAGTTTCTTCTAAATACCAGCTCCTGATTTCCAGAGAGCAGGACACGACTCCCCTCTATTCCTCAAAGACACAACTAGCAGAAATTTTTAATACTCATTAAATTAGCTCAATATTTATTATTAATTAAACGAGCTCGCAGCTACCACAGGACACAGCAGCACCACCTGCATCCCCCTTGTGAGCAAAACACGAGGTGCAGCCTTGCCCTAAGGGACTGCTGAGGAATGAAGTGTGGTGACAAGAGGAAAACTCCAGGATTTGGACGGAGCTAATGGAGGAGCCTGGCACGGAAAGCCCCGAAGACGGGAGGGGAGACAAGAACAACACTCCATCAAACACGTACCAACCTCAGTGGGCTGAGAAATCCCATTTCAAGGGAGATGTCCCCAGATATGGTGACAGCTGACAGCAGCCAGATAACCAAGGGAGAGATCCCACTAAGTGCTGCTGTCACTGCGGGGACGGCAGCGCTCGGTGACAGCGCCAGCAGTGGGGGGAGAGGCTGCTCCCACCAGGTGATTCACCTTCCCCTGAGCAACTGCAGCCACCTCCTCTCTGCTGACACACTCCACCCAGCCTCAGCCTGCTCCAGGTGAGCCAGGGCATCCTCATTCCTCAAACTTGAATCCCAGACTTCGTCCTCAAACCCCAAATTTGGGTCCTTGTACGTGTGGAAACAGGGATGTGCAGCCCTGTTTTTCTCCAATATCTATCTGCAGGGTCAGAGTAAATTCCAAGTGGAATTTTCAGCCCAAAACAGCCATGGAGGTGTGTTAAAAAAAAGGGTGAGGGGTCATGGGTTGATAGGGGAAGAAGGCAACACTTAAACTCTAATAAGAGGAGAGCTCATCCTGGGAGAGCAAAGAACATGGAAGACTCAGATCTGTAACTGGGATCTCGGGTAATATGAGAGGACACCTACAGAGAGTACCTCTGCCAAAACAGCACTTTTAGGTCCTCTCCAAAATCCTCGAGAGGCCCAAGAGAGTGGCCAGCACAGGCAGGGGATGGGAGAGAAGGAAACTCCAGCACAGCTCCCACAAATCCAGGTGTCAATCTCCTCTCCCACCAGCGCTGCTCAGCAACTCCTCACTCCTTATTGCCGCACAAATTTGCTCTCCCCCAAATCCCTCCCTTGGCCAGCCAGCCTCTCTCTCACCCTCCTCTCTCTTACACTCTCCTCCCAACCACTTAATTCTTTGCAGAGCCTGACTGCTGAATTAAAGGAGTTAGTGACAGGATTAAGTGCTTAGTCTATGCAGTAATTACACAGTTATCTTAATTCCCTTTGTCCGGTGCCCTTTATCGCTGCCTCTAACAGGTCCTGAATTTACCGTGGACAAAGAGAGGCAGAATGGATCACTCCACGCTCCGCAGCAGCTCCTGTAATGGGATTCCCAGCCCTGCAATGAGCCCTGGGAAGGGCTCAGCTCTAAAAGCCGGTGCCGAATCCGTAACACGTCTTCAGCTCCGGGCGTTAAATCCCCACCCCGGCACCTTCCACACCTCTCACACTGTGAAACTGCGATTACCAGCGGCGCTGGAGGGACCAAAGGCAGCTTAGGCACAGCTCGGAAAGGGCCTGCACTCACTTAAAGAGAGGGTTTTTGGGTCTCTGGGGTTTCTTCTTGGCGAAGAAGGCGGCGAACTCGCGGCCGGAGCTGGCGTAGCTGAGCTGGGCCGAGGGCTCCGAGGCCGTGCGCGTGTTCTTCATGTCCAGGTACTCCGTCAGCAGCATCTGGAAAGGGAGGGAGAGAGCTCAGCAGCTGGGCTAAAACAGCAGCAGCATGGCCCTGGAGCGCCTGGGGGTTTTTAGGTTCTGTGTGGGAAAACAACCAAAACTCACCAGAATTATAATTGGCAGAAACGCGGTTTTATTTAAAAAAAAATGGTATCCCGAGGAGTGGCTCTAATTTGGTGAAAACTTGTTTTATATTCCTTAGGATGGTTTGGGTTGGGAAGGATCTTCAAGATCATCCAGTCCCATCCCTTGCCATGACCACCAGACCAGGGTGCTCCAAGTGCTGTCCAGCCTGGTCTTGGACACTTCCAGGGATGGGGTTTTTGACCAACTCAGTCTGCTCCAAACCCTGATGGTCCCAAAAGGAACCTGCAAAGAGTTCCCAAAAGTGATTCCAGCCATGGGGAGAGGGTGGCTGAGCTTTATACACTGATTATAAATATAATTAATGCTCTTAAAAACAAAGGTTTGCAATAGTGAGCAAAATACCTTGGGTTTATAACTGCACTTATGTGCTTAAATACTTCCAGTATATTTACATGAAGAAATTGGAAACATCCATGTGTGTGCTGGGGGTCACATGTGGTGGAAAATACCCTGAAAAGCTGCAAAAATTGTCCTTTAACAACTCCCAACCCAAACATGCCTCTTTCATCATGGAAAATATGAATTCCCACAGCTGCCGGCGGAACTCAGGATTGATTTTCCAATCCCAAACCGCTCCGTGATGGGGCTGGGGGACCCCCTTTGTGACACGAGGGTTCCCCAAATCTGAAACCTTTGCAGCCCAATATTTGAAATTATTTAAGGTGCAGAAGTCAAACCAGGCTCCGAGCGATTCCATTTTCATTTCTTTGCATCTGAAGATGAAACGAAAGCCCTCGAAAACGAACTTTTTGTCAGCGTATTTCTGTTTATTTTCAGGAATTTTTTTTTTACCTACTCAGAGGGTGTTGTGAATTACGTTCCGTGTGAGTAATTAGCCAGTCAAAGCCCATCAAAGAGAGCTGGAGGTAATGAAAAGAATTCATCGCTCCCCGTGCTTGCCTAAGTTGAAGCAAATTACACAGGAATAAATATCCGGGCAAATGGAATCGTGCCCCTAATTAGAAACAATTTGGGATGGCTTGGAAAAATAAAATAATAATACAAACACACAGAGGAAATCTGTTTCCTAAACCACCTCAATTAAAAACTCTACCTGAGCGCAGGCTTTGAAAATTCCTGTTTATTGGTGAAAATAATCACTCTGCTAATTTTTGACACTAATTTACCAAAACCCGTTTTGTATTCGCCTATTTGCATTTCATCTTCTCCACTTAAATTAACAGCCTGAAAATCGCCACAAAAATCTAATTAAACCCTCAAACCTAATCAAGTTGAAGAAAAAAAGAAAAACATTAAGCAATTTGTTCTTCCATTATGGATGAAACCTGTTTATGATGGATTCCACGATTTTGGTGTCACTTTTATATCCAGGAGTAGGGAAGATTAAGTGTGAAATCCAGGATTACAATAAGCCAAAAGCGGTTTGGGATGGGAGCAGAATGAATTATCTTTGTCGGTAACGGGTGAAACAGAGAACCAGGAGATGATTTTGCTCTAAGATATTAAAAAAAAATGCCAAAAAACTGGGAAAAATGAGAGAAAAAATGTTAATTTATTGTTAATTTACTCGATTAAACTATTTACTAGATAGGGAGGGGAGGATGGTTGGATACAAGGCTCTGGAAAAGTCAGAAGCTGTAAAAGCTGATTTTGATAATTATCTTCAAAATCCATTGAATTCCAGAATGGTTTGGGTTGGAAGGGACCTTAAAGCCCATCCAGTGCCACCCCAGCCATGTCCAGGGACCCTCCCACTGTCCCAGGCTGCTCCAACCTGGCCTTGGACACTTCCAGGGATGTGGATACCTCTGAGAAGATGAAACCAGTGAGACAGGTTTTTGGGAGTTCATTTTTCAGTTAAAAAATTCAAGCATATGAAGAACTGGGCCAGGCAGATCAAAGCTCTTTCTGTTCCAGTGCCCTGAATTCAAAGGTTCCACAAATTCTTCAGGATGAAGAAATTAACTGGAAAGTGACAGGACACAGCCAAGGGGACAGGAGTGATGTGCTGAGAGAGGATTCAGGGAACCTCAGAGCCCCTGCCAGGACCTCAAGGGGCTCCAGGAGAGCTGCAGAGGGACTGGGGACAAGGCCTGCAGGGACAGGACACAGGGAATGGCTTCGGATTGGAAAAGGGGACCTTGGGAAGGAATTCCTGCCTGGGCTGGAATTCCCAGAGCAGCTGTGGCTGCCCCTGGATCCCTGGAATGTCCAAGGCCAGGCTGGATGGGGCTTGGAGCAGCCTGGGACAGTGGGAGGTGTCCCTGCCCATGACAGGGAACTGCAATGGGATGAGCTTCAAGGTCCCTTCCCACCCAAAACCATCCCATGATTCAACACAGCACATTTGCCTTGAAACTGCACCACCAAAATGAAATCCCTTCTCATTTTTCAGCCACATTAACACGTGGGCCAGCCTGAAAATCCTGGCAGCGCTTGGCCTCCAAAACCAGCCCCAAGTGTCCCTTTCCCACTGCCCTGAGACATTCCTGCTGTTCCCCCAGTGTCACTGCCCTCCATTTATTCCCCAGTTTGCCACTTGTTCTGCTCTCATCGTCCTCCTGGAGGATTTTAACAAATCTCCTCTTTCCGTGTTACAACTTGTGCTCTGGCCCACAGCAAGACAGAAGCTGGAAATCCACTTTAAAGGCAAGAACACCCAGATATTAAAAATACCCACTTAAAAGCCAATAAAAAATTGGCTCCATTTAAATCCTTAGACTTGTTACTTACTCAGGGTCCCTTTCTTGGTAGCTGTGGCAGTTGGGGTGAAAGTTTTGCTTTTTTAAGTGATTTTGAGGTTTGTTCCTTCCCTTCCTCCCTCCCTGGAGGGAGATGAAATTTCCCAGGTTTGCAGTAATTCACAATTAGCATTGATGGTGAGGGGAGCACTGATAGCATTATCTGCAGAGTTTGGAGGGGATTCTTTAACTCTTTCCCAAAAATAAAAAATGGAATTCTCCTTGTACAGGAATGGAATTGGGAGGCGCCTTTAAAGAATTAATTCTGGAAGGGATTTTATTATTACGTTTCAGTTAAATTGGAGGAGCAACAAGAAGATTAGATAAAGCAGGTTGAGCAGCATTAGAGGTGTCCAGAGCCCCTAAAAATTTAACTTTTGTTTTTTTCAGACTTCTGCTCTCATCGTCCTCATGGAGGATTTTAACAAATCTCCTCTTCCACCGTTAGAAGTTGTGCTCTCGGCCCTGTGCTTATAAAAAAACCACAGCAAGACAGAAGCTGAAAAATCCACTTTAAAGGCAAGAAAACCCAGATATTAAAAATACCCACTCAAATGCCAAGGAAAACCCAGGCTCTTCCTGCCTTTGCAGGCGAAAGGAGCTCTCCTGAAGCAAAGTAAGGGATTTCCTGGTTTGCTCCCACAACACCTGATTAGGAGTTGCCGAGACATCAATCAGAAACCTCGTTAAGACATTAATCACGTGGCTGCACAGCAAAGATTTATGAGGGGGACTGGGAAGTTTGCAGCATCCCATTCATCCGGAACGAGGACTTTGGACTTTGTGCTCTCCGTGGCTGAGCCCTGCCATCCGTGGGCTGTGTTTACATCCCTCAAACAAATAAAGCTGTCCAGAAAAGCAGGAGAACAAAGCACCCTGCACCCAGCTGCCCTTTGTGGAAGGAAAATGAACAAGGAAGTGGTTTATGAACAAGGGGGGTTTTTATGGATTTGGAGGCGTCATTCGATTCTCCAGTTCCAAAAGGTCGGGGCAGCGTGCGAGGCCTGGCTGAGCTGGTGATGCTCTGCTCTGTCCCTCCTGAATTGGCACAAGGACAAATCTGCTCCTGGGACACCCCACACAGGCCCAGGAGTGTCCAAAAATGAGTTAAAACCCTCCGAGAAATTAAGATACATAAATCCACCCAGACGTGAGGTAGAAACGCAAGTTTAGTTTTAAACAAATAGAGGATTTTTAAACAAAAAAGAGCCTGTGTCAGTAAGTAAGAAAAAGACCTAATACCTACTTTACAGCTCAGTAACATTGCCTTTTGCAAAGTTAGTTAAATTCCAGTAGTAACAAAAATAATGTAGCCTTGCTGAAAATTCCTAGATAGAACTGGAGCTGGATGGGTTTTTATGCCTTATGATGCCCAAGATTGACCTGAACAAAGTATGGGCAGTAAAACACACCTGGCTGAGCTGACAGATAAATTAATTTATGGGGTTTTTTGTACCTTTTGTGAGGTTTCAGGTAGGGGGGTTGAGCTCTGAATAAATTCTGATCTATAAATTAAAAGCTTTAATTGGTATTTCACACCCTCACATACCCTGAATTCAGATGGAGGCTGAAGCGAGGACACTCTGCTCCATCACCAAACCAGTTTCAAACTCCACACCACAAACCCTGATTTTCATCATCCTTCCTATGCTTGGGAGGGGCTCCAGAAAATCCAAGGAAAACCAACACACCACGAATTTTTCAAGGGTGAATGAGAAGCCCAGGTAATTACCAGCCTCTCCAGCTCATATTGATCAGGGACAATATCACAGAAGAGATGATAGAAGATTCTATTAAAAAAGAATTAAGGGAGAAATAATAGAATTCATGTCCAGCGACGGGGATTTCCAAGAAAATGGAAAAACCCTGGGTAAAGCATTCTTACGACGGTGACAAATTTAGCTTTCAATAAACAGAAAGAGATGAAGATTTATGTCCACCAAGGATGTGACAAAAGCCAAAGAAAACACCTGAAGTCAACAAAGAAATCCAGGCAGGTGCAGGACAATGTTCGACCAGAAATGAGAAAATCACTGACACTGGGTTTTACAAGCTCCCAGAAATCATAATTCCTCTTTTTGTCCTCTGTATTCCAAGAGAAACACCTGATTATTCCAGCCTCTTTTTCTTTTGTTGGATGGAAAGCTTGTCATTTTCAGTCTAAATTCAATCCATCTTCATTTTTTTAAAACAACAGTAATTAGAAGCTGAATAAATGAAAGCACAAAAAAAAAAAGGCTTTTTCCCAGAGAAGCTGTGGCTGCTCCTGGATCCATGGAAGTGTCCAAAGCCAGGCTGGATATTGGGAATTGGAGCAACCTGGGATGGTGGAAGGTGTTGAGGTTGGAACTGGATGATCTTTAAGGTCCTTTCCAACCCAAACCATTCCATGGTTCTTTAAATGTGGCTTTAAATGTGAATTAAATTTAAATTCTTTAAATGCTGTTCCAAACCCTTTCTGGATTGAACGGACCTGAAGTTTTCCTGGCTCACACTCCTATGGAAAATTACTAGAGGAGGTTTATAAATGATGATGTTTGGGTAGAAAAATGGCAAGCAATAAAGTGAACACAGAAAATCATGTCTCCTGTTAGTGCTTTTTATTCCTATTTTCAAGAATCTAATCAATGCACTGTAAGGATTTCAATGTCAGCAGAAGAAAATTTCTGCAGAAAGTAAAGGAAGTCTTGATCCACAGGATTATTGCGTAAAGTTGACTCTGGAAAATTTGGGGATATTAAAAGTAATGGGTATTAATGAGTTCACAGGAAACAGCTGTAAAATGCAGAGCTCTGACCTCACATGTGGAATGCCAAATCAAACCCTGGTGTGACAAACCAAGAAACCAGGGAAAAGAGGTGGAAGGTGCCCAAGAGCAGCCTGGAAATCATGAAAAGCCTGGAGAACAGGAATTCCAGCAACACAGGAGCTCAGCTGAGAGAAGAGCAGGCTTAGGAGTGGCTGGAGCAGCCAGCAGGACACAGAGCTGGGGAAACACCTTCCCTGATGGATTTTTGCCAAAAATCCAGAGGCTGGAATGTTGAAGCTGGACAGGTTGGGTTAGGCACAAACTTCCAGAGCATAAATTAACCAGGAATAGCACAGGTTCCAATTTTCTGTCACTGACTAGATGCCTTCCTAAAGCACAGGCCCTCCATCAAATGGGAATTAATTCCAGAAAATCCCATGGCTTGTCTTACCCAGGGATCAGGTGAGGAGATCACAAGAGCTCTGTTGTCCTCTGGGGATCCCAACAAAGCTGCTGCACCACTCACAGAACGATTTTGGCTTGGAAGGGACCTTAAAGCTGATCTAATTCCATCCCCTGACACGGACAGGGACACCTTCCACTGTCCCAGGCTGCTCCAGGCTGATCCTTGGCCACTTCCAGGGATCCAGGGCCAGCCACAGCTTCTCTGGGAATTCCATTCCAAGGCCTCCCCACTCTCCTGGGCAGGAATTCCTTCCCCAAATCCCATCTAACCCTGCCTTCCTTCAGCTTAAAGCCACACAGTGCCAACTCTGAGGCTCCTGCACGAAGGAACCATTCCCCCCCTGGAACTCAGAACCTTTTGGGACCATTTCCAGTTGATAAAAGAAATAAAACCAGCAGCTGATAAGGTTTGTGTCTGGGGAATGGCTTTGTGCCACTGAGAACTTCTCACCCAGGCCTGGCTTTGGAAACCTCCAGGAATGAAACTGCAGCTGAAGGCTCTGAGGGAACCCCAACGTGCAAATGGACAAAAAACTTATAAAAGTGCGAGACCTTGTGACCAGTCCTCCATTCTGTGCCCATTTTGTGTCCATTTTGGATCCATTCTGTGCCCATTTTGGGTCCACCTTGGGTGTAGTCCTGGCCAGGCTCTTGTGCTGCCCAAGGTGTACCCTAAAGGCCTTTTAATAAATATCTGCTTTATTCTCTTAGCTCTGCCCAGTCTCTGTTCCAGGTCAGCCTCCCCCAAGGGATCAGTCTAAGAGGGAAAACCCCACAGAAATGACCCCCAGGGTGTCTGAGGATGTCTCTGGGATTTTGGTGTCCAACCCCAGGCACTGGCAGGAAGATTTATTTTCAGTTTAATGCTCTGGCACCCTGGACAGAAACGCTGTGGGCTCCTCCTGAGGTGTGGCAGCCCCTGAGAGAGCTCTGGGATTACATTTGAGCTGGACCAAGCAGGAGGAATCAGCAGCTGGGCCTGCTAAGCAGAAGAGAAGATTTCCTAATGGGATTCCAATGAGGAAAGCTGGTTAAAACCACAACAGCAGGTTCCAATTCTCCAACATCCCCGGGGTTCAATGGGATCAGCAAACGCTGAGGGAAGGCACAACGTTCATACCCAGCCACAGGTGATTCCAGGGGCAAGGAAAGCAAATGAATCCTGACAGGAAAAAAAAAAAAAAAAAGCTGGGAACTCAAGCTGGACGCATTGCTGTGCACTTATTGTAACCACTGGAAAGAGGCATCATCATTCCTGAGGGTTGGATTGGGGATGGAACCAGAAGATGTTTTAGATCCTTTCCTACCCCAACTTTTCTGTGATTCCAAGCTCTGGAGACAGGAGAACTGTTCACAAAGTGCCAGAAACCGGGCAAGAAAAGCTCGGTGAGGCAGCAGTCTGTAGCTAATTCGCCAGTAATTTGCTGTATCAAAAGCCCTGATCACTAAAATGCTGCAGGAATTGTGGCATTTCGATAAACAAAGAGGAACGGTTAATTGAATTCTGAGAGCTCTGAGCTTCCTGTGTCAGTTTTGTCACATGGAGAACATGGGCTGAGCACACACGTGGCAAACACACCAAAGGGGGAAGCAATGAGGGAAGTCTGAAAAAAACAAAAGTTAAATTTTTAGGGGCTCTGGACACCTCTAATGCTGCTCAACCTGCTTTATCTAATCTTCTTGTTGCTCCTCCAATTTAACTGAAACGTAATAATAAAATCCCTTCCAGAATTAATTCTTTAAAGGCGCCTCCCAATTCCATTCCTGTACAAGGAGAATTCCATGTTTTATTTTTGGGAAAGAGTTAAAGAATCCCCTCCAAACTCTGCAGATAATGCTGTCAGTGCTCCCCTCATTATCAATGCTAATTGTGAATTACTGCAGACCTGGGAAATTTCATCTCCCTCCAGGGAGGGAGGAAGGGAAGGAACAAACCTCAAAATCACTTAAAAAAGCAAAACTTTCATCCCAACTGCCACAGCTGCCAAGAAAGGGACCCTGAGTAAGTAACAAGTCTAAGGATTTAAATGGAGCCAATTTTTTATTGGCTTTTAAGTGGGTATTTTTAATATCTGGGTGTTCTTGCCTTTAAAGTGGATTTCCAGCTTCTGTCTTGCTGTGGGCCAGAGCACAAGTTGTAACACGGAAAGAGGAGATTTGTTAAAATCCTCCAGGAGGACGATGAGAGCAGAACAAGTGGCAAACTGGGGAATAAATGGAGGCCAGTGACACTGGGGGAACAGCAGGAATGTCTCGGGGCAGTGAGAAAGGGAAACTTGGGGCTGGTTTTGGAGGCCAAGCGCTGCCAGGATTTTCTGGCTGGCCCACGTGTTAATGTGGCTGAAAAATGAGAAGGGATTTCATTTTGGTGGTGCAGCTTCAAGGCAAATGTGCTGTGTTGAATCATGGGATGGTTTTGGGTGGGAAGGGACCTTAAAGCTCATCCCATTGCAGTTCCCTGTCATGGGCAGGGACACCTCCCACTGTCCCAGGCTGCTCCAAGCCCCAGTGTCCAACCTGGTCTCTATAAATGGGAACAAGATCTGAGCTGTCATTTTTTTTCCCCCCCATCTTTCAGAACAGTAGTTCTGCTGGTTTATTTATATACTTTAATAAAAGTGAAACAAACACTGGTGACAAATTTATTTAAGCTACCGATAGTCAATTTGACTAACTGGGTCATAAAACAAATGGACAGCGTTTATTTTTCTCCAGGCACCTCAGCTGTTCTGCAAACACAGATTACAGAGGCAGAAATGATCCCAGTAACAAGGCCACTTCTTCATTTTGGTATCAGGCTCCTGGCACCCAAACAAAACACAGAACAAACAAAGAAAAAAGAAATCTTTTGGAATTTTTGACAAGCGAGCTTCAGGGTGGGAGCTCGTACTTGCTAGGATTTGATGACCAAATAAAAACATCTTTGTGTGTGTGTTTTGTATTATGTCTGCACATACATTTAGGGTATCTCCACACAAGGAGGGGAGAGTTAGATGGGATATTAGGAAGAAATTCCTGGCTGGGAGGTTGGGAAGGGGCTGGAATGGAATTCCCAGAGAGGCTGTGGCTGCCCCTGGATCTCTGGAAGTTTCCAAGACCAGGCTGGACAGGGCTTGGATCAACCTGGGATAGTGGAAGATGTCCCTGGCCAGGGCAGGGGGTGGAATGAGATGATTTTTGAAGTCTTTTCCAACCCAAACCATTCCATGATTCTACAATTCTAGTCCATCCATCCCTTTAGCACATGGTCCATCTGATAGGAGTGATAAGTTGGTGAAATAAATCTGGTCCAGTTATGGGCCAAATGCACCTTAGAATTCACCAAAACAATGAACTTGACCAAGAAGTCCAACTACCACCTGCCTCATAGATGGCACAAAACAAAGCATTTCACTGAAGGATTAAATCCCCTTCTCAGTTTGGCTGGACTTCCTTTTGTTCATGCAGCACACAGAAAGGTCAAGGAGGAGTGGAAGAGCTGAACAGGTAATTGAGTGCAGATTTCTGCCCTGCAATTATCATTTAGCCAAGCTCCAGTGGCTGTGCACAATTTGGACGTGGGGAAGAACACAGCCAGAAATTCATACTCACAACTGAAGTAAAGCTAAACCTCTTTAAATCACCAAGAAAGAGGACACCTCCACTTGTATTTAGTGCCTGCCACCCTTCAGGGAAGAATTCTAATGCACACCAAAACCAGGGCTGTGCTGAGCCCACCTGAGCCGAGCTTCTGCAGCTCAAACTTTCACAGAAAATCCAGCAAAGACAGGGCAAAAATTTAAAAAAAAAAGGCAGCGTGTTGCTTAAATACCAACCATGTTCCGTGGTGGGTAACACAGCACACTTTGTGTATTCCGTGCCTTCAACTAATCGCTGAAGACATCCCGCTCCGGTGTGGATGGTAACAGTAGTGCGCCCTCAGTCTTCATTAAATGCCAGCTCTTAATAACAGACTCCACAAGGGCTTTAATTGCGTTTACTCGCAGCTTCTGAACTTTCAAAGTTGTTAATCACATCTCGATGTAAATGGAACGACGAGTAAAGGTTAAGTACAGGTTCCTGAAATTTCAGCAGCTGAAGACGTATCGCCCCTTAACAGGAAAGAGAAACTACCAACCTTGACAGGAACTAAACATCTTAATTAAATACTCACAAGTACAGTACTTATTTCGCCCGTGAAGTTCTATTTTCAAATGTCAAACTTAATCAGGCACTTGACAAAAAAAAAAAAAAAAAAAAAAAAAAAAAAAAAAAAAAAAAAAAAAAAAAAAAAAAGTGTGATATCCCTCCAGCGCGCGGGAACAAAAATACCTGGGGATCCTTCCCTCAGGAAACACCTGCACATCTCCCAGCCCTCGGCTCCCCAGCTCGTCCCAAACGCCAGGAACTCAAGTTTTACGGCTCTGAAAGCGCAGGATTCCAGGGGAGAAATAGGATCTCCCATTTTTCAGCGTGTCAGCTCGCCCCGCTCGCTCCATTTATCCCTGGAACAAGCCTCACGGCTGCCAAACAAACATAAGGGTCCTCATAAATCTGACTCGCGGAGATTGATGCCCCTCCAGGGCACAGCCCATCAATTAGCAGCAGTCAGGAGTACACAAACTTCTCCAGCAGGAGGAAATTTAGTGTGTCTGCACCGTGCCTTGGTGCCAGACACTCCTGAGAGCAGCCAGAGTGCTGCTTTGCTGCTCCTCGGCTCCAGCCCCGAGCCACCCACCGTGCTCCCAGTGAGGAGGTCAAGCCCTGGGCTCCCTCCCTGGTGCTGCTGGTTTATTGGATTTGCACATTTATAACCTCCAGACCTGCTAGAACCAATGTAAAAACTGAACATGGTGCTCAGACAGGAGTCCGAGCCCTGTTTTAAACTTGAGTTAAGATTTATTCTCATCAACCAGTCCCTGATTTCAACTCACTGGCAGGGATTATGTGGATTTTGTTATCAGCCTGTGCATCCTGCCCTTCCCCAGCAGCCACACACAGCTCTGGGATCCATCCTAGGATGCTTTAGGCCAAAATATTGTAAAATCAGTATTTTTGTTCAAACCCTAATCTGAGGGAAGAGCGGCTGCACCTGGGGTTAGCTCAGAAGGCTGAGCAAGGGATTTTGAGGAGCAGAGACTTTTGCCTTGGAATAGCAAATAGTGAGAAAAGAACGTAAAGGGAGAGAAAATAGTGAGAAAGAAACGGTGTAAAGACAATGAAAGTTAATGAAAGTGAGTAAGAGAACTACAGAGCCACCAGCTGCTTCATCTTCCTCCAGATCAATTAAAAAAACGTCATCACAGTGACTTGGGAGAAGGAGGATGAGCAGGGAAACTTCCACCCCAGGAAACTTCCACCCACCTCTTCGTAATCTGCTGCTGTAACAGGAGACAAATCACCCAAAAAAGTGACTTACAAACCAGTGTGAGGGAAGAGAAGTGGAGCAAAAAAAGGAAATCTGCTATAGTTAAACTCGGGGTTGTTGCCTCGTTATCTATAAAAGGCTTTTAAACAGCCACAGGAAGAGCACTGATGCTGCATTTTAAACACCCTTCATTTTGTGAATTCCTATTTCATCTCTTCCGTTTTAGAACCGACTCTCAGACCTCACCCTTCTCAGATTTAAAACCCTGGCACCCACCATCCCCCTGGCCTTTAACAAGCACCAGACCAACCCCAAAACGCTTCCCTGACCCCTCTGAACCCCCACATTTGGCATTTCCTAATTGACCGAACCCTCCCGAGATCCAACCACGCCTGAACTTAACGACTGCGGCCCAGAGAGGCAAAGCACCTGGAAAAGAGAAGGCACGGCCCCGAAAATTAGTGGCGTGAAGAGCTCCTACAAAAGAGCAGCGAAATTCCGGGGCAGGAATGGAGGTTTCTGTACGAACGAGCCCGGTGCACCAAGAGGTTGATGAAAGGGCACGCTCCCCTTTGACACCAGCCCAGCAGCCACCATTTCAAGCCCAGCTTTAAGGCCACTGATGCCTTTGAAATGAGAGCAGAACTGCAGAACCTCTTTGTTGAACCCACAATACCCATGGCTTTACGCTCAACCCCTTCCCAAACGGGTGGAAGTCGCGGCAGCGCCGGCGGCGCTCTGGTTTTGAAAGGTTGAAAATCGGATTTTTTAACAAGGGAAAGCGCCCCCGAGCTCGTTCCAGAAATACCTGTTTCTGTGAGGCTTTCGGGGTCTTTGACTTTGTTCCAAATACTGTGATGCCAGAGGGGGGAGCTCACAGCATAGACAAGATTCCCGTTTTCAGGCTTGAGGGGAAAAAAAAAAAAAACCAAACCAACAAAAAAACCCAATAAAAATTTCCAGCTGTTTACAGCTGCTGTGCATGAAGCACTCCAGCTTTTAAAGCATCCATCAGGATTGCTCCCTTCTGCCTTTTATGCTGCTCTCTAAAGGTGCAGCACCAAAAATGCCACTGTTAAGCAGATTATAATGTTTGTGAACATGTTCCATTCCAGCGGATCCCTGAATGCCTTTCTGCATCAGGGAGCCTTTTCCTCCCTCTTTCATCAGCTTATCAAATGAAGCTCAACGGTACCAGCTCCATCTAATGATACCAGGGGCCTTGTAATGGGATTAGGAAAAACACCATCATTAGTTTCTTGAAGGAATGTGACCTTCAAGACACTTCTGACTCCTTTAAAGGGATGGAGCAGGAACGATGAAATTAATTCCTGCATAGGGATGAGGAATGGGCAGGGAGAAGCCAAGAGGCTTTCAATTCCCAGGTAAAGATTATCTTTCCTCCTCTATTAATGGCAGGTAAAAAAAGCCAATTGATTATCAGAATGAAGCTGGAAGTGAGAAGGAAAAGGAGGAGCTGGGGGGGCTCACCTGGAGAGGAGAAGGCTCCAGGGAGAGCTCAGAGCCCCTAAAGGGGCTCCAGGAGAGCTGCAGAGGGACTGGGGACAAAACCTGGAGGGACAGGACACAGGGAATGTCTTCCCACCACCACAGGGCAGGGCTGGATGGGATCTTGGGAACTGGGAATTCCTGGCTGGGCTGGAATTCCCAGAGCAGCTGTGGCTGCCTCACCTGAGCCTCCAGCTGGAAAGCCCCGAATCCTCCCCTTAATTCCCAAAGCACTCCCCAGCCCTGAGAACACTCCGTGCCCTGCCTGAACACATTGGATTTGGCAAGTGTTCAAATCATTTGAGATAAAATTGCTCCAGCCAGACCTGCACCCATCACTTCTGTTTAGCCAGAGGAGTGTAAGTGCTGCTGGGATCACTCTGTGGCCTCCGATACCCAACCCAATCACACACTGAACATGTTCCCCTCGGTAAAAACAATCCCTCGGATTGCCAAAAGGAAGGGGAAATGCAGCAGCAACAGGAATCCACTTTAAAGCTCAAAGCCTCCCACAAAACCCCCTCCACTTTGTGTTTTTATAGGATTTAAACAATGGATTGGGGCTGCTGCTGCTCGGAAGGAGCCTCTCCTGAGCAGCACCCCGACATCTCCAGCCTGCTGAACACCTCTGTCATTGTTTGGGGTGTGAATTCATCCAGACTGTCCCCAGCAGGATTCCCAGAGCCTGGTCCTTCCTGCTGGAATTCCACCTCAGGAGATTTTTAATGACGATGTTCTTTGCTTGCGCTGCGATTGCATGAGAGAGCTGGGGACTGGTTTGGTTTGAAAACCGAAGGAAAAGAGGTAAAAAATGTATCATGTCAGCAACTGATCTGGCCCGGAAGGGTGGATATTTGAATTCAGGTTCCAATATCCCTGAATATTCATTTTCTCGGTACGTGGCACTGATCAACAAAGACAGGGACAAAAATGGATAATTCCAAACAAAACCGGCCCTGCCTGGGAGAGGAGCAGGAAAATACAATGTACGTCTTTAACACCTCAACCCTCCCAAAACACCAAACCCCGCACTGGCACCGAGCCCCCGGGTCCAGGTTCACGCAGAATTCCTTGGAATGCTCGTGCCACTGGCAGGGGAATGCCACAGGGTGGAGCCAGGATAAAGCAGATGGCTCAGCATCCACTCCTGCACTCCGCCAGTTCTCCCACTGCTTGCTCAGAGGAAAAGCTGCCACGACCACCGGCAAATTCCGTCCTTGGAGGTTCAACCACTCCCCCCCTGCACCATCTCCCTCCTGCTCTGAAATTTCAGAGGTTAAAAGTGCATTTGTTTACTCAGGATGCTGCACAGAACATCACCCATCACTTCAAGCTATCACAATTATTTAAAAAGAAGCCTTCTTGCATCCCTTGCAACTCAAAAAACATCAGGAGGACTGTCAGTACATCAGTTTACATGTCCAGTTATGCCACGGTACATTTAACATATATAAATACAACTTCAGGAAAAAAAAAAAGCTAATTACTGCATGGCTTCTAACCATGAACAAGAATTAGAAGAGACAAACCCACATTAACTTGTCTCCATTTCAGATAATTACTTGTGAGGGTTTTTTTAAGACATTTGTGACTCACGAGGGAGTCTGTGAATTTACTGTCTCCTGCAATCTAATAACGTTGGCAGCGAGGAGAGTCACCTATTTATTGGCGTGTGACACCAATCCCTTCTCATGGATTAAAAAAAAAACCTCTTAGTTAGGAGTTCTCCCTCCCAGCAGGAACAGCTTCCAGCAAACAGAATTATTTCAAATAAAAAAAAATAAAAAAAAAAAAAAAATCAGTTAAAAAACCTCACAGCAACAGCTCACGGAAGCTGAGAGAGGAGAGAAGGATGGAAGAAGTTCCATTACTCAGCTGGACATCGGGGCAGGGAAGATTTGTTCACTTTTATTTACAAGGGATAAAAGGAAGAGGCTTAGGGAGAGACCACACAGGGTGGAACAAAGCTCCAGGCCATGGGATCCAAAGAGATCCAGAGTGCATTTATTAATATCACCGAGATTCAAATAAAAATGGCACCGAGAAGAGAAGGATCCAAGGAAGGGCAAAAAAGAAAAAAATAATAATAATAAAAAAAAACCAATCCAGGCCCACAGGTTGCAGCCAGACAAAGGAAAGGCAACAGGCACATTTTAAACACTCTGAGCGCTTGAAATCCTGCAGACACACAAATCACTGTCAAGGATGAGCCAGCAGCTCCCAAGTGCTCCCTTTATTCCCTTCCATTAGCCTGCTGCAGCTCCCCACCCCACCCCGATCCTATCAGTCAGAAATGCAGCACTAATATCCACCTTTATTTTCCTAAAGTTTAAATGCATTACAGCCCAAGTGTAAATAATTGATAAATCGAGGCAAGGAGGAGGCTGGGGCACGGCTGCAGCGAGGATAAAGCTTTTAAGAGGAGGAGGAGGAGGAGGATGGGTGCGCACATCCATGTAAAAAAACACACAAAAATTCCCCTCTGCCAACGGGGGAGTTTGCAGGGAAACCACCCCCCCTTCCCCTCCCTCCTTCAAGCTTCCCTTGATTTTAATATCGGCCCTTCAACCAAAAGCTCATTTCAATCCAATTTTAATGTCACTCGAGTTCTTACAAGTAAGGAGACCACACAGGGAGCTGATGATTTTAATTCTGGCACTTAAAGCACGAGTGTGAAGTTAAACGCAACACGTCCCTTCCCCCTCCCGTGAATTCCACATTTTATTGCCACTGTTCTTCCCGATCCCAACCTGCGGGGCAGCACCAGTGAAGGCAGAAGTGGAATCACACGGGAAAAGTTCCACAGCCCTGACGGCCCCGAGCTGGGGGGATTTGGCTCTCCGGTGTTTCGCCCATCCCTGTGATTTAATCCCAGTGATTTTGCAGGAAGCACGAAAAATTGGGAGAGACCTCAGGAGATCACCCAGTCCGTCCCTGACACCTCCAAGGAATGTTGTCCTGTCTCAGAGATGTTTGGGAGTTTTTGAGGGGGATCCACAATAAATATCCCAAAAAATCACACACTCTCCATTGGGACAGAAAGAAAAAAGGGAACGTTCCAGTCTCCCTGGCCAGGCATAAACTCAGCACTTCCTACAGGATCACAGCCTGGAAAACACAATTACACTCCCCTTTCCAGCTCTCCTGACAGATTTGAAGCCAAAGGCCTCCCTCCACCTTAGGTTTTTTCCTAAATCCTTGATCACAGAACCCTGGAATCGTTCAGGCTGGAAAAGACCTCCCAGACCATCAAGTCCAACCATGTTCACCATTAAACCACGTCCTCAAGTTGTTTTTGGACACTTCCAGGGATGGGGACTCCACCACTGCCTTGAGCAGCTCTGCCAGGACTTTAAAATCCTTTCCCTGATGAAATTTTCCCTGACACCCAACCTAAACCTCCCCTGGCACAACTTGGCCACCACTGCACTACTGGATCTCGTAGTGTTTTCTTCAGAGAATACAATAATCCCAGAATATTCTGAGTCAGAAGGGACCACACAGTGGTAAGTATATTTGTTATATATATTTTATATTTATCTCTATATAGATATAGATATTTTTACATATACATATAAAAATAGCACTATGATAAATAAATATAAAAATAAATATAATATATAAAAAATAGATATATAAGAAATATATAAATAAATGAAATATATATAAATATATATTTATACATAATAAATAAATGTAAAATGATAAATATACTGTTTTATATTTATATCTATCTATATAGGTATAGATATTTATATATATACATAAAACATATATATAAACATAAAACATATGGGTTTCATAATATTTTCTTCAGATTTGTCCAACTTTTCAGCTAATTTTGGTTCCCTCAGACCTGACCTCGTTTCTGGTACTACAAAGAGGAAGAGGAGGGCGACAGCCCGTAATAAAATTCTCTGCAAGAGGAAACCCACAGAGAAGCATCTAAACCCCACAGATTTATCCCCTTAAATCTGACATTGGTCAGGCAGAGCAGACAAGGAGTTTCATTCACGTCACCTGTAAATCCACCCGTAACAACTTGTGTGAAACACAGATTTTTTTGGAATGTATTTCATGCCTGAACATCTCCCCACGTGCCTCCTTCAGTCCGTTTCCAGCTGTAAATTTTAAACCCACACAGAGACAGTAAATGACGAAGAAGTGGTGCAGTCACCACCCCTGGAAGTGTCCAAAAAACGTGTGGATGTGGCATTTTAGGGGCGTATTNTATCTCTATATAGATATAGATATTTTTACATATACATATAAAAATAGCACTATGATAAATAAATATAAAAAGAAATATAATATATAAAAAATAGATATATAAGAAATATATAAATAAATGAAATATATATAAATATATATTTATACATAATAAATAAATGTAAAATGATAAATATACTGTTTTATATTTATATCTATCTATATAGGTATAGATATTTATATATATACATAAAACATATATATAAACATAAAACATATGGGTTTCATAATATTTTCTTCAGATTTGTCCAACTTTTCAGCTAATTTTGGTTCCCTCAGACCTGACCTCGTTTCTGGTACTACAAAGAGGAAGAGGAGGGCGACAGCCCGTAATAAAATTCTCTGCAAGAGGAAACCCACAGAGAAGCATCTAAACCCCACAGATTTATCCCCTTAAATCTGACATTGGTCAGGCAGAGCAGACAAGGAGTTTCATTCACGTCACCTGTAAATCCACCCGTAACAACTTGTGTGAAACACAGATTTTTTTGGAATGTATTTCATGCCTGAACATCTCCCCACGTGCCTCCTTCAGTCCGTTTCCAGCTGTAAATTTTAAACCCACACAGAGACAGTAAATGACGAAGAAGTGGTGCAGTCACCACCCCTGGAAGTGTCCAAAAAACGTGTGGATGTGGCATTTTAGGGGCGTATTTTACTGGTGACCATGGCGGTGGCGATGGTTGGACTTGGTGATCTCCATGGTCTTTTCCAACCTTCATTCCATGGTTCCATGAATGTGGGCCTTTGGCAGAGGGACTGATTGATTCAAGCAGCAGCTCCTCCATTCAACTGCAGTCCCAAAAAAACTTTCCCTGCCCCACAGCCCTGCTGATGGTCCCTGTCCCACCCCTGGAAGTGTCCAAGGCCAGGTTGGACACTGGGGCTTGGAGCACCCTGGGATGGTGGAAGGTGTCCCTGCCCAGGGCACTGGATGGGCTTTAAGGTCCCCTCCAACCCAAATTATTCCCTAATTCTGTGTCTTGGAGCGGGAAGAAGCAGGAATTGGCCACTTCTCCTCCCCACCCATTATTTCATCATTCTTCCTCATCTGTTCTCTTCCTAAGGGAATCAAACCCAACTTTTCCAGCCTCTCTCCTCAGGGCAGAATGTGCTACAAACACCTCCTTGCCCCAATCCTAATCCCTTCCTGTCCTGCAATTCTCCTTCAGGGTGAGCCCAGCCAATTCCTGGTGGACACCAGAGAGGCTGCCAGAATTCCTTTCTATGAAATAATATAAAATTTCCTTGGATTTCCATCCTTTACACTCCCCACCATCTCCCAGCGTGCATCACACTTGGCACATTCACAGTAGCTGCCACTGAGCCTCCTAAAAATGACATTTTCCTGTCATTGCCTCATTTAGAACCATGGAATCTCCACAAATAATTTTATTTTCCCCCCTCACCACACTTATGTAAACATCTCACAGATCCATCAGTCCCTTCCTGTCCCAAATAACACGGAAGATTTTGTGGCAGGCATTAAAATTTGCTGTTACCCTGCACAGCCCTTTTTGATCACCCTGATGAGCACCACAAGGATCGTCACCAAACCAGAATTAACCTTTCTTCCTTCCATTCTGATAATTTTCCATCAGTTCTCAGTTGAAATCTCCTGGTCAGTCTTTTTTGGTCAATTGAAAACAAAAGAAAAAAAAACAAAACCTCGGCAAGCAACAAAACAACCCCACTGCAAAGTTCTTTATCCATTTCAAGTGCTCTGAGTGATTAAATAAATAAATAAAGCTCACAAGAGCCAATTTTTTTCCACTACATAAATAATTTGCAGGCTCTTTTGTAGATGTAAATAAGACATTTCTGCTTGTTCTCCAATCCTCAGCTGGAGGCTTTAAGGAGAGGCTGCTGATTTTTCCTGGCTCCTCAGTGACTTCAGACTCCTCCTTCCTAAAAAAGTCTTTTGACATCGTGCTTTGGAGCTTAAATTCATTTTTAAGTTCCTTCTAAAGCCTCCAGCTCTGCCTGGGTGTTTTTTTATAGTCAGAAGAGAAGAGCTTCTGGGTTGTTTCCTCGTCTACACTCTCACAACTCCAGACTGGTTTCAAAGAAATCATTTCTCTTTCCCATAACGTTGATTTTTTTAAAAAAACCCCACAAAATCTTATGCAATTCAACAAACCCACGATGTCTTCTGCAGGTGTCCTGTTTTTAAGGGTCTAAAGATCCATCAAATAGATTTGATCCACAAAACCCACAAGAGTCATCTTCACTTCCCTCCTACAGCCTCCTCTCAAAAAATATCTCAGCTTATCAGCTCTCCTGGGGCCTGATTTCTACGTTTTAAGTCATTTGTGCCAAATAAACACAGCTCCAACCCTGGCAGCTGTAATGTTTGTCTGTTTGGTGCTTTGCTTTCTCTCCAAAGCAAGATCACTCCAAGACTGGACAAGTGAGAAGCAGCAGCCAATGAGGAATTTCGCTTCCTTTGCCTGTTTAGGACTTTGGAATTTGGGTTTTTTACCTCCTTTTCTGGTGATTTTATTATTTGACGCTCAGCCTGCTCCTCTGGATGTTTAATCACAGAATATTCTGAGTGGGACAGGACCAGCCAGGATCATCCAAACGCCCTAAAATCCCACTCTGAGAGCATGATCCAGATGCTCCTGGAGCAGCCTTGGGAATGTGCCCATTCCCTGGGGAACCTTTTCAGTGCCCACCACCCTCTGGGAGAAAGAAATTTTCCTAAAATCCAACCTACATCTCCTGACACAGCTTAATTCCATTAAATAAAAGGAAAAAAAAACCCCACTCCATTCCCACTCCTCGGTCCCCAGACAGAATTCCTGCCTACACCTTCCAGTCCCTGCAGCACAGGGGTTTTGTCCCTGGACGTGGCCCCCTCTTACCCTGAATCCTTCTCTCCCTAGACAGAGGAATTCTTTAAATAAAGGCATGTTCCTCCACCTCCCACAACAAGTCTGTCTTCCGTGCCTCGTCTGCAAACAGCTTTTACAGATTCCCGCTGACATTTGTCATCTCCCCACCTTTGCATAATGCACTCTGTAATTTGGCTTTCTCCACCACGAGGGAATCCATCCACCTCGTTTTTTATTTGACTTTTGGGTTTATTTAGCGTCTCCTTTTCATTCAGTGGCTTCACCTTTAATTTTTATGCCGTTTCATTCCTCCTCTCCTGCAATACGGCGTTGCTTGCGAGCGATTTGCTCGCTGATGGGGACAGGTGGATGGCAAATATTTACTTTACCACCCAGGACAAATATTTGACATCTATCACCACCCAGCTTTCAGGTGGATAAGAAAATGGTCCCTCCTGAATTATCATGACAACAAGATGCATCCACGTAATACCCCTTCATCCGCCTCTGACTGAAGAGCCATCACGGATTTCAGACGTTTCCATTTGTAAAGGTGAAGCTGGAGAAAGGGTTTTCTTTGTCACTGTCCTGCTGCCTTCAAGATCTCATATTTAAGTTATATTTGCACAAAGGGTCTATTATTCATTTTTGCTCTCTCCAATGAGACAAAACAAAAAAAACCCACCTCACTTGCTCTCTCTAAAAAATAATCAGTAAAAAAATCTCCTTTACTCCGTGCCCTTAAGCTGTTGGGTCACTGAGCTGTCTTGGATTTTATTAGCAAGAAGGTGTCTCCTGCCTTCTCTAATTGCTCCCTACACTCTGCAGCAACTTCTCTGCAAAAAGTTCCACTTGAATCCAATTCTCTCAACCCAGGTCAGGGTTTGAAACTGAGGATTTCAGAAGTGCCTCAAACACGAACGTCGCGGGAGCTGAGCAACCTCTGGACTCAGAAACTCTTCTCTTTTTTTTGGGAAACTCGTGAGTTTGAGAACCAGAG
>VXBN01015728.1:75307-122222 GCA_013397395.1 Sinosuthora webbiana
GGAGCTGAGCAACCTCTGGACTCAGAAACTCTTCTCTTTTTTTTGGGAAACTCGTGAGTTTGGAGAACCAAAGAAGGAAAAAACTGAACACAACCAGAACCCCAAAACCTTTCTACTTTTCCCACATTGTTTTTCCTCTGATGCCAGGATGAGGGTTGGACAAGATGATCTGGATGATTCCACGATTCTGTGGTTTCACTGGAGCTCGAAATCGACCTCGTCTATTTAGGTTTGGGATTTCTTGGGAATCTGTTCAGCAGGTCAGGAATGGAGTTTCAAAAGGCAGCTTTTTGATGAGGATAATGCAGGAATACAGAACACTCCAATTCCTGGAGCAATTAGATGCCCCAGAATTGTCAATTCCCCATTTTCAGTGCAGGCCAGGGCCGAAAGCACAGGAGAAAACGCTGTTACCCATTCCCACATGGAAACACAACAGCTCTGACACAGGTGCCTGGCTCCAGCAGCACATCCAACCCCTCCACTTCTTGAGAAATGACATTTTTAATCCCCAACGTGACAGATTTTGTTAAGTAAATAATGAACTGTTATCCCCAGATCCCCCCTGTTTGCAGGCTGACAAACAGCAGAACACAAATGACAACTTTATTTCCTTATCCTCCCGGTCCAGAAGTGCCAGAGACACTCGACAAAATCACACTTGATATTCCACAAAACACACTCTGAAGCTTGGGAGGTTCAGGCTGGGTTATTTCCCAGTCAAGCTATGGAAATGAGCTGCCACCACCTTCTGGAAAAGGCTGGACTTGTGGTTATTTATTGTAAAATATTTGTAATAACCACGAAATGTCCTGAGTGGGAAGGGACCCACCAGGATCATCCAGCCCAGCTCCTGGCCCTGCTCACACACCTTAAAAATCCCTAAAATTTTTGGGATTCTATAGAATTAAACTTATATATAAAGGATTTTATAAAATATAATATTCATTATAAAAATAATGCCTTTATCCTGCAGGGTACTGGGCAGCCTGGCCAGGAGCCAGCAGAGCCCTCAGGCACCATTTCCAGCCTGGGAAGGGTCCCTTCCATCAGCTCATCCCATTAATTGCTCCTCTGGATCAGGGCCAGAACTCCCCACACCACGGATCAAACCTCCCTGACAATCCCAAGACCCTCTCAAGTGCAAATTCAGGCACAAGGAAAACCCAGCTCAAACATCAGGCAGGAACAGCTGATTTCTAAACTCTTGGCTCAATCCTAGAAATAGAAAATTTTCCAAGTTAAAGTTCTGACAGATTATGGGCACGTGGATTATTCACCTCTCTCAACAACTCACACCTTGCAGGGCAATATTGGAAATAAATCTCTCTCCACCTCAAAATGCTCCTTTTCCCTCAAGTCTCCACAAGACTGATCTGACAGTGACTAAATCCATTTTTTTTTTTCTGATTTTTGCTGTCAGTAAACAGTTTGGAGAACCCCAAAATGGAATGTGAAATTTAATTCACAATGTAAGGTTTTTTTAAACATAAAGGAAACAGCTTTTCCTGCTGGCTGAAAACAAAGCCAACCAAAGAGAGGAATGCACCAAGTGGCCTTAATAAAATCACAACTCCCCAAACAAGACTACCAGACCTCCTCAAATCAAGCTACAGAAGAGATTTTAAACAATCTTCTAGATTTTAGGAAGCCCAAACCTTTCTCTGAGCAAATGACTTCCAATTCCTCACAACTGTGGCTCAGCAAAGAAAATCATCCCCAACGCACAAAATCAATAGGAAGCATTGCAGACAATAATGTGCAGCAGTAAGGAAGGAGCAGAGCAGTAAATTCAGGGAGGACGGGAGATTGGGGAATGAGGAAAACACACCAGGAAAGCAACAGAACAGCTCCTGAACAGCCTCTGCCTCCACCTGACACTCCAAAATAACCCAGCTTGTTCCATCGACCAGCCCACAGGAGAACAAGGATGTGAGAGGATGTTACAGCACCTGGGATCCAAAGGAAAACAAGATTTAAATGCAAGATGTTTTTCAATCCGAGCAGGAGAAGCGGCAGCGTGGAGCTGTGCAAACTGTATTTACAACTCGTGTGAGTATTTATAGAGCACGACCTCACCCTCCAGCGAAACACAGCGTCATGGATGGGGAAATCACTAAAATATGAACACATCATCCCAGCAAAAGTGACCCTAATCCAAGGAGGGGATGGTTCAGAAGCTGAGGGAAAAGCCAGCAGGAGTTTGGGTGAGTGGAGAGACCACAGCACAAGGGACAGCGTGCAGCAGAGAAGGCTCAAACCCAGCAGTGAGTGCCAGTCTCACCCATTCTACGATTCTGTAAAAATTCATATTCAAAATGAGGCAGACAAAGCAAAAAAAAAATCGTGTTTTCAACCCAAAATCTCCTTTAAAACAACCACAACTACCCAGGGCCGCTCTGGTGACCATCCAAAGGGAACGAGTCAGCTCTGCTTAACAGAAACTCTAATTTGGCCCCAACTTCTCTCGTCCAAAGGGATGCTCGGGCTCCCAGCAATTAATGAGGCGTTTTCAGGACTGCAAAAAGAAGAAGCTGAGGTTCAGCAAATACGTGGTGGGAATGATTTCAGACTCATTAAAGTGCACGGGGCTCTGTTCTGCCACGCCAGCACATCGCTCAAGTGAAGTCTCCCAGGCAGCCTCGCTGGCCTCCCTCGCAAACCCGAATTAAGCAGGTGCAGAAATGCCAACATCATCAGGATCTTCCCGAGGTGCTGGGGCTGGGATTATTTTGACACAGCCAGGCTATTTAGTGAGGCAAAAAAAAAAAAACCAAACCCCTCTGCAAATGCAAAACAATTACGGCCCAAAATGATCCGTTTTTCCCCTATAACGGTGTTCTAGGGTGACGTTATGATGGTTCTATTATTATTTATTATTTGTATTATTATTTAATATTTGTATTTATATTTATTATTTAATGGTATTCATTCTTTACATTTATAAGCATTTCATTTGTTAAATAAATACTTTTTTTCTGCTTTTCTCCGAAAAAGTTCTTTTCCCAAACCAACTTAAAAAACCCAAAAGTTTAAATTTGCTCCCCCAAAAAATCCTGTTCACAAATCTCCTCTCAAATTTACCCTAAACCAAAAACAAATGGAAAAGCCATTGCTTTTTTTTTTCTCCTTCCTTAATGCCGCATTAGCACATCCCAAAACACCCCAAACATGGCACTGTGAAACTTAAAAGGGCCAACAACCCCCTGCAACCACATTTTCACCAGGGAGCTCTTTCAATATAATGCAGAGACTTTTTGAGCAGATAAATACATCCAAAAAACTCCAAAAGTTTAATTTCTCTGCTCACGAAGGTCTTTTAAATACTCTCCACACCCGCAGGAAGTTTTGCCTTTCCAGTGTCTCAGCCAGGATTACAGTGGAATGATAAAGACATTTTCAGGAATTCACGGACACTGAATGACAGGGAAGGTGGGGGTGTGGAAGAGCTCCCTGTCTGTTCCTCAAATAAAAAAAAAAATAAAAATTCCAAATTACTGAATTTAATGGCATTGCCCTGCCCTGGATGTATTTGCTCACTGTGCTGCTCCTGTTTTCCAGCATCTACTCCTTCAGCAGACGCTGAGTTACAATTTTGAGGGGGCTGCAGCTTGGAAATGTCAAAGGGATTCACATTCTTTCTACACCACCTTTCAAAATAAAGCCAAAAGCCCTCAGGATCATGAACACAGCACGAAATTATGCATCCAAAAGAACAATCCCCTACCAGATCACACAATAATCCTACACAGGCCATGAGGAAATATCACAGGAGGCTGTTTTTAGACCACCAATTAATCTGTGAACCCTCAGCTTGATCTTTCGGGAAATTGGTAATTTTACAGCTCACGGCAACACGAAAATGTAAAAGAGAGGAATGTTTAACCAAACCTTCCATTTGAACTCCTGGCCTTAAAAAAAAAAAAAAAAAAAAAAAAGCAGAAATGAGAAAATGCCAAGGCTGGCACCTCCCAGGGGGCTGAGCAGCACACGAGGAACGACCCACCCAGAGTGACAGCACAGACTCCTGGAAAGGCAAAGCACATTTTGGTGACCCCGGGGACAAATCTCCTAAAATCTCAGCCTCCTCTGCACCTGCAGAATCCCCTCAGTCCGTGTTTGACGTTGGGATTTTCATCCCAGTGACTTTGCAGCCAATGTCAAAGCGTGTCTGGGAGGACTGCGAGCACCAGGAAATCACTCTGCTGCTGGTGTTGAAGCACGTTTCAGGCTGTCAGTGCAAAAAAAATTCAGATTAACATCTGGCTGGCTCTCAGAAAACCCAGCTAGGAGATAAAGCAAAGGGAGCAGAGGCAAAACAGCAGATATGAGGCACAAGTAACAAAGAGCATCGCTCAAACTCAGCCTCTGAAGAATATTAAAGCAAAGAACATTTACGCCGAAAGAATCATTGCGAAGGAAAAGAGGGGTTTGGGAATACGAGGATCAAATTCTAACCTGTTTTATACAGCCTGCAACCTCAGAGAATTCAGGGAATCACACAGGTTGCCATTAAGGGAAGGCTGACTGTACAAATTCCTGCAAATCACCTCCTCTGATCTGCATAAACCCAGACGCGCCGAGGTGCCTGTTGCACAAAGATCAGAAAAATCACAGAAACGGGCTGGGAAAGGCACCTTAAAGCTCAGCCACTTCCAACTCCCTCATCCTTCCAAACAGCTCCGAAATGCTAAGATTTGAAAATGACAAATTAATAATTAACAGAAAGAGAGTCACAGTTCTGCTCCAGGCAAAGCGTTAACGAGTTGCTGGTGTGACAGCCCTGTCCTGAACCACACATGAAGGCAGGGATGGGATTCTGTCTCCTCCAATCCCACTTCCCACTAAAAAGCACCATCAGATTGCTCAAGTTTTGCTTGCAGTGTGATGTTTTCCAGGGGTTTGGCCTGCCCCCACACCAAAAGCAGAACCAAAACCTCACCACGCACTGGAAAGCATTTTCACAGTAATTTTCACAAACGTGCCGTCCTCTGGAATCCTTGTTTTTTTGTTTTTTTTTTTTTCCACTGCTCCTCTGAGTGTGAAAGATTTCCTGAGAAACACTTTCAAACCTCTTATTTTTCTAAATGCCTGAGCAGTGAAGAACTTGCTGAAGGCAGGCAGGACATTGAAAAAAAAAAATCAGCGTGGACTCGGCAGAGAGTGAACCCTCACAAATCCACACCTGAAAATTGGTCCCCGTGGAAAGAGAAGCGTCCTGTGGGAGAGCTGCAATCCCCCTTGCAAGGCAGCACCTGTGACTCCAACAGGGAGGAAATCAGCACCACTTCTCCTGAGAGATCACAAAGTTTTTCAGAACGTTCTCCAGCACAGCTGTCACATCCACGGGATCTCTGGGAACATCTTCATTTTTTTCCACCAAGACTGGGCTCCAAGGGAGAGTCACCCTCGTGAATTGAAGCAAATCACCACGAGAGGAACAATTCAGAGGCACCATCATTTATCACTTTGGCAGGAAAAGGGGCTGGGAAACGCAGGTTTTTTTTTCTAAGAGGGCACCAGGCATGTGACACCCTGATGAAGCAGCAGAGGAATGAGAACCAAATCGTTGTAATAAAGTGACATCATCCTCTTATTGTGTCCCAGATAAATCTGCTGGCTTGTCCCGGTGTCCTCTGTCAGTAAAAACAGATTTTGGATATTACACTCTGATTTATTTATTTACTGACCTGCTGGGAGGTGTAAGTAATTTGGATTATTCTCCCTGTCACAAGGCAGCAAATTCCAACTGCTTAAGGCCAGGAGAGAAAATTAATGACACAATTAACCTCTGTGCAATTGGAGTGCATCAGACAAGAGCCCTGCTCGTGTTTTCACCTCAGGTATTGCACAGGGCCACAGGTCAGCCCTTGGAAAAGGCAGCATCCATCCAACCTCCCGCTCCAAGCCTTTTCCAAAGGGGCTTCAACACAGGAGAACTGGCCAGAAAAACAGCTCTCCTGTCTTAAAAAAAAAAAAAAAAAAAAAAGTGAAAAAAAAAATTACACCAAATGTTATTTTTCTTGGAGGTTTACCTTCCTCTAAAACCATGTTATTATAATACAAAATTAGATCTGGGATTTTCCAAAGAATCCAAAGTAATTAGTTGTCCAATTCCCACTAGATTGCCAAGGGAGTTAGATCCTAAATGCCTTTGGCTCTTTTGGAAAACCTCATCCATCACAGAAACTCACAGGGTGGCTCACCAAGAGCTGCAGAACAGCAAGGCCTGAGTTAACAGTTTTGAGAAGGATTTTTACAGCACCTCCCAGGGCCCCTCAGCCAGTGCTGCACTGGGAACACTGGGCACCACCAGCACATTTTCCACTGGAAAAAATCACATTTCACCCACAGGAACCACGGCAAGAGATGATCAGGGACATTCCAGGGCTCTGGAAAACTAAAAAATAAAGGGAAAGCTCCACTCAAAGAAAGCACTGGGCCCATGGAGTGTAGGACACAGGGATTTTTCCTTCTCTCCTGGTGCTGTGCTTTAAGTTTTGGGGGTTTTTTTCCAAGCAAATTCAAAGCAGAGGGAGTGCAGCTTTTCTGACTGGGAAGAATGGATTAACAAAGCGACAGACACTGTTGGTTTTTAATCAGATTGCAGCTCCCAGCTTCACCCAGGCCACAGTTCTTCGGCCTCTGCCAGTAAATGAAGACCCCAAAGAGCCTTCCAAGGCATTTAATTACACCCTGAGAGGAAAATCACTGTGTAGAGGGCACATTTAATTACCTAATTCCCTCCTGTCCCCCTTTTCCAAGAGGAATTGGGTTTCCATGGTTCCTAGCATGGACACAGTGACTCCTTTCCAGTTGTTTGGGAATGAATACGTTGGTAAATCCAACAATGAATATGTTGGTAAATCCTGCTGTTGTTTTTGTACTCAGAATCTGTATTTTGATAGATAAGGGACTTTCCTGTGCTGAAATCACAGGATGGTTTGGGTTGGAAGGGATCTTGAAGCTCATCTAATTCCAGATCTTTTCCAACTCAATCATGATTCCATGATTCTCCAATTCGCAGAATTCCTTCAATCTAAAAGTATGTAAAACCAACCAAAAAAAAAATAAAATAAAGTGAGCTGAAACAAATTTAATCTTTTATTTTAGTTGAGATTTTTGGAATAGTTTTTCAGTTCACTTAAAAAGAGGAAATCAGAACACTTACAACAAAGAAATAAAAAATAATTCCCGAGTCTGCCTCCGTCATTTTGGCACTTCCCACAAAGGAAGGATGATATAACGAAGGGGTGAAACGCAACCCAGATTTTCCATTTCAGCCGTGAAAACAGAGGGAGAGCAGCCTCTCCCCAGTTTATTCCTGACAAATAAATGGAGTTTTGAGCGTATATTTAGCTGTCCAAGAACGCTGAACCCACAGAGCCAGGACCAGAACCCCGCTGAGAGAAACAGAAGGGTTTGGGGGTGGAGGGGGATTGGTTGTTCCCAGCACGAACTGGGAGTTTTTCATTTCCCTCAAAACAGGCAGGCTTGGAGCTCTGCAGCCTCTCTCAGCCCTGAGAACACCAGTGAATCATCAGCCACTTGCTGCTTGTGCTTAGACACATTTTCATGAGGTATTTGGAAGCAAGAACTACATCCTTTTGGAGCTAAGGGGCTAAATGTTGGTACAGCAAATATGGCTGAAGCCAAAAAGTGAATGTAAAGTGATTAGGAAAAAAGTTTTGTGGCTGATTATGTGCTTAAATATTTTTCTTCAGTGGATGGATCTGCCCTCAAGAATCACAGTCCCAATCAAGCCTTTATTATCCATTATGTATTATCTGTGTTTTATCTACCTTGTGCACATCGAAACCCGATGATCTGCTGCTCAAAACCCACCGAGAGATATTTGCAAAATTCCTAAATAAAACCACTTCAAAAGGCAGCTGGGCAGCAAAACCATTTAAAAAAACCACAAAATGAAATATCAAAGCCTGCAGATGCAGGTGGGATGGGGTTTGGAGCAACCTGGTTTAGGGGAAGGTGTCCCTGCCCACGGCACAGGGTTGGAATGAGATGACCTGCAAGATCCTCTCCAAGCCAAACCATTCTGTGATTCTGGAAGAATTTTGGTTGATGCAATTCTGTACCTTCCTACATAACAAAAAACAAAACAAAACAACCCAAAAATACAACAAAAAAACCCCCAAACAAACAAACAAACAAAAACCTTCAGGCATCCAGAATAAAATCAGAGATTTCCTACAAGGAAAGAAAAAGCAAGAGCTGGAAAAAACCTCAGGAAAAAAGATTCTACCTTAAGGTTTTACAAATGTCACGCGTGCTAAGCACAAAAAGAACAGCACAGGAGCAGAAAAGGCTTTTAAGCAAAACAATTTCCAAACATTTCCCTCGGAGATCAGCTCCTCTCTCCCATTAGCAGGAATTTGCCTGCATGGATCCCCCGAGGAGCCCTGCAGGGAGGGCACGAGGAGTTTTTGGCCTTTTTTCCTTTGACGGTTTTTTGATGGTGCTGGGAAGGGGACAAGTGGCTGCCTTTAAAGGCACTCAGCCAGGGACAGAGTATGAGCTCAGCACATCAAAAGGGAGGTTTTATAGTCCTATAAAACATGTCCACAAACGCTGATGAACTCCTTGTAGCACCTCCTAATTCCAGCTGACAGCAGGGGATGAAGTGCAGCAGACACTGACAGAAAATGGGAAAAAAAGAAAAAATAACCCACATCAGAGCTGACAAAACTGCTCAAAAATGGTTAAAATAAAAGATCAGGCACAAATCCGCAGCAGAGTTTCCGTTTCTTCCACATCATCCCATTATTTATCAGCTCCAAGAAGGTGAAGGCTAACGAGCCCTGCACAGGCTGGGAATTCTGCATCCTTCACTTCCAAAACTCACGTTCCTGTTGGGATCACAGGGACACATCTGGTTTGATGGTCACTTCACGCCCCTCTTAGTCCTCGTCAGAGAACCTTCCAACTTGAGAAACAAAAGCTTCCAAGTGGCATCACCGGGGGAAACAGAAAAAAAGCTGGAAAAAATTCCATGTTCTCAAGTTGTATCAACTAAAAGGAATTTGATGATGGCCCAGGGCTCACAAGGCCCAGGTTTTGTGCCGACTGCCAAATACTGAAGTAGGGAAACGTGTCATTCCCTATCCCGCATTCCCAACCTTTTCCTCTCAGCCTAACACCCAGCAGAGCTGCCTCTGACTTTCACAACTCCACCAAACAGCTTTTTGAAGTTATTTCTCTCTACAAGAATTTGGGCACCTTTTTCGGCACCTTCAGCAGAAGTTGAAGTCGCTGTTAGCTCACGTGGATTTAGTTACGTGAATATTTAGGCATGAACTCCCCAAAACCCCTTTTAAACTATAACAAAACTAAATGTGATAAACAATTAAAAGAAAAATCCACCTTAAATGAGGTTCAGAGCAGCTTGATGCTCTACAGCACGGAGCAAAGATGATGAATTTTTTTCCTTGCTCATAAACCTGCAAATATTTCATTAAAGGAGTTAATATTTTTTTTAAAATCTCCCCAAAGTCCATTGACCTCCTCTGCAACGAGCTGCACAAGTGACTGTGTGTTGTTCAAACAGATAATTTTTATTCTGGGCTTGATTTCTTTGAACTTCAGCATCAGTGTTGGTGCTTATGAAATGCATTGGATCAACAGCTCCAGGATAAGAAGTGTCCAAATAAAAGTTGTTAATGCAGGAGTGTGGGAGAAGAATTCTGCTCTGTCACCCTGCTAACAGAATATAAAACAAAATATGGCACAGCTTGGTTAACAAGAGCCATCCCTGGGAAAGAAAATAATCCAAAGTCTGCAGCCAGCTCGGCTCTGGAGCTGGTCCAGGTACCTGTTACCACATAATTCAGTTAGTTTTGAACACAGCTCAGCCAGGATCGTCCAGTCAAAGAGAAAACAGATCGATCTGGGGCGGTTTTACTTCATATTCTTTGTTTTTAAAAGGCCAGGATGTCATTGCTGTCTCCTGTTGATTCCATGAAATCTCTCTGCACTTTCTGACTATTTTTTTTTCTCCATTATCCAGGCCATTTCCATCACCCCAAATTCCATGTGCACCTTCTTAAGAGCTTGAGAAAGGTACCAATTTATTTGCTGCTTGAAATTGCAAGAAGACTTCAATTTTTAGGTATATTTGGAGGAAATCTATAAAACATTTTAATAGAGAGGGGAGGCAGGACATTACAAACCTTCTTGGCAAGGCCCAATTTTAAAGAAATACCTTCCTGCAAAATCAGCTGGTCCCTCCTTAGATCCAGAGAGATGAAACTCTTCCCGCACCATAAACTTCCCCAGAAATTCATGTTCTTAGCAGCACATATTTGCAGAAAAACACTGTAACACCCTGCTGGATTTATTCCTGCATGTGCTGAGCTCACTTCAAATAACAGGGGGGAGGGCAAAATATCAAGTGACCTACTCTAATTATTTAAATTCCGTTTTTAAATATCAGCATTCTGAAGAGTGGAATTCTCGCTCCTCGCTTTCTCCTGCTAGACACTGAGAGAAACTGGGGGGTTTTTTTGGTTGTTTTTTTTTTTAAAGCTGCAGACAAATCCCTTTTATGACCATTGGTCTCTCAATGGGATGAGCATTGGTGAGACAAACCAGTCAGGAGTCCGAGGGCAGCAGCTCCACACACGTCACACCCTTCAAAAAGAACCACAAAGACTGTCAGGCCCATTATTTGGAGGATGACCACAAGGCCATTAAATATCTGTGCAGACACTTGGTGAAAAATAACTGCCTCGGGTTCAAACCATCTGGAAGTTCACCTGGTGAACTTCCCAAAGGCAGCAGCAATTTCAGATATTGCTCTGGCAGTTCCAGCCAGGATTTATGGCACATTAACAGCTCTCATGCAAGGAGCTGATTTTACTTGCTGAGAACCAACTGTGACACAAAGTTCAGCTCTTAAATGCAAAGGTTCTGACCTGTGCTGAGCCACCCAGCAAAAAACCACTTGGGTTTTCCATGAGCTGCTCCACAGAGAAGCTTCAGCTGGTAGAAAAACCCTTCCCTTGGGTCGGGAGTCAGTGGAGGGGATTGAAGGCTCACAATTTACATTGATCATTGTGCAAGGATTTCAACTCATACCATGCACGCTGTTGGGATATTTGTGTAAGGAAAAAAATCTGCATCACTGCACAGCAACAGCTACAAACCAGCCCCAAACTGAAAAAAGTGAGTTAGGGCACGAGGCAGAGAACATTTCCCATCACCAGCCCAGAGCTGGAATGACCAACATAAATAAAATAAATCCTTCCCCCTCCTGTAAACAATGCCAGGCTCACTCCTTTGACCTCCTCTGTCACATCCCAGGTGAAGTTCCACACCTGTGCACTGTGGATAAAGGTAATTTCCAAATAAATAAATAAAAAAATAGATATTAAACATGTGTTTAGTGTAACACTGAACATACTCAAAGAGCAAGAATGAGAGAACAGACAGGTGAGAGATGAGAGCTCTGGAAAAAACCCTTTCCCTTTTTCCATTTTCCTGGAAAAACCCCTTTCCCTCCCTCTGGCTGCTCCTGTGCCAGCCCTGCCACAGCTCAGGGACCTGAACGAGCAGGAAAGGCAGCCAGCAGCAAACCCTTGGCCAAATCAACTCTCTCCAATTAAATTCCTGACAGGAGAATGAGCAGAGCTGCCAGAGCAAGGAAAACACCCTGGGCTGTGGAAAAGGAAGAGTGGGGGTGACAGCACAGCTGGCAGAGGCTGGGATGGAGCTGAAACCTCCCCACACCTTTCCCACTGAGCAACTGAGGCAGCTGAACTGCACTAAACGTTCCCCTGCTCACCTGGCTGCAAAAGGGGAACAGCATTTTGTGCCATTAATTCCCTTAAAAACCACAGAGAGACTCAGGTCCCTGCAGCAGAGCCCTGAAATTCATCTCCAAGTGCTCTCCCAGGGACTCCTGGACAAGTGTGACACAGCAAATGCAATTTAAATGCAGTTTTTCTGCAAGATCACTCCCACTGCCCACCACCAGAGCCAGATGTGAGGCACGAAATGATCTCATTCCCCTGCTCCCTCCATCAAATACTGCTCCTTTTTATAAGGAAGGATGTGAGGATGGTGGAGCATCCTTAAGGAGAGGTTTCTCAATGCTCAGTTGTCTGGTATCCTCAGCTCTGCAGCACCACAACAGGAGTGTGTGGGCAGAGAGGAGGCTTCAGTTCCTCCTTCCCCAGTTTCCTTATGGTTTCAGCAATGTTTGGGCTGCTAAATGACACCAATTTTGGAAAACACAGGAAAGCATTAGACAGAAACACCCCCCCAAAAAAAAGGAACATATTAGTTGTCAGTGTCTTCTCAGCAGACAGCCCCACCAGAGAGCCTGCTAAAGATTTATGGCCCAGAGAAAACACGTGTGATTTTCCCTCTCTTCTGTGGGAGGGAGAAAAATATAGACCCCAAAAAAACTGAGAATCATCGACGGCAAAATTCACAGCTGAGAAAGAAGATTTCCTCCTTGGAGGCAAACAGCTCCAGCCTGAGCTGTTAACAGGTCATGTCACCAACAGGACAAGTCATTGGTAGCTTCTCCTGCAGCAGGGTCCTGCAGCATTCCCTGTGTCCTGTCCCTGCAGGCCTTGTCCCCAGTCCCTCTGCAGCTCTCCTGGAGCCCCTTGAGGCCCTGGAATGTTCTGGAAACTCTCCCTGGATCCTTCCCTTCTCCAGGGGAACATTCCCAGCCTGGCTCCAGAGCAGAGGGGCTCCTCTGGACCCATCCCAACAGTCCTGACCCTGAATTGTCCCAGAAAACCTCAGAATTCCCTCACAATTTATCCCGACACAATCACTCACCAGCTCCCAGTTCTCCCCAGCCAAGGCCCTGATCCTACATCAATGAAGTTGTTCAGGAGGATGTTCCTCCCACTCCTGCACTGAAGAGCTCAATTAGCTCCACACAAAATGCCAAACCTCAAGGTAAAATTTAAACAAATTTCCCCCCCTCTCCCACAGATGGAACGACACGACCAAGGGCCACGCTGGCTGTGAGACAAGGAAAATAATAACTTCAAACTGTTTTTTTTTTTATTCCTGAACAAGGCTGCTCTAATAGTTTGATAAACTGCTTTTGTTGGTTGGTTGGTTTGTTTTCTAGCACTCCACCACCAGCTGGAAAAGGTCACTCTGTCTTCTGTGTTATTCCTCCATTCTCAGAGAAGGTCAAAAATATTTAAGATCTGCATGTTTTGTTACCTGAACACTGAGCCACCTCTCACACTGCACCAGAGTGCCTGGTGCAGTTAGTAGGGAATCATTGCAGTTTTATATATTTATGTAGTTATTATTCAGAAATCCAGCTCCAAAAAAGGAGCTGCAGGAAACAACTCCTTCCCCACAACCCCCAATTTCCAGCCCACCACCTCTTATTTCGTACAGATATGGAGAGATAACCCTGCAGCAAGGAATTTGACAGGCAGAGGTGAGCTGCACTCGTGTGACATTGCTCTGCTGTGGTGACCAAATTCCACTCATTGGGATTTGAAGGAATTGTACCACTTCCCTGAGCCACTTGCTCCAAGTTTTCAGCCTCCCCCAACGGCTTTAAACACTTTTAAAACCGAATTTTCTGCTCCCCCTGCTGCAAACGTTAAGATCTCCTCTCCAAAAATTATCCTTACTCAGAGAAAAGCAAGGCTAGAGATAATTTAAGCTTTGGGATCAAAGGTTTTTCTTACACTCTAAGGTAAAAATATTTTAAGCCACTGCAGCGGAACTAAGGTACAAACACCCACGAGATTTTGCACAAAGAAAGGCAGCATTTCCTCCCTTTCTTGCCAGTCAATGCTCATTTCTTACCTTAAACCAGCAAGAGATTATGGATCTTAAAAGTGCTGCTTTTATGCGTTGTAAAAGCTCTTCTGGAAGCTTTTCCGACTCCCCCTGACACCCAAGAACAATGAAACCTTTCCAAGAGGCTTGTTGTGTTTTTCTTGGCAGGCTTTTCCCACAGATCCTGGTCAGACATTGTCTCCCCCGGCACCACTTTCACTCCTCGGTGCTCTTCACACCTCCACAGGCTTCGGGTTCCATCAGCCTTGCTCAGGAGCAGCCAACAGAAATCACTCCAGACTTCACCACACCCCAGGGCTGAGCCCATCCCAAACTCCCACGGAGGATGGGAATATCCAGCCTTGATGTTCTGCTACACTGAGGGAACGATCCTGGGAGGGTTCTTACCCCGAAGGTTTTTGTCTTTCTGGAGCAAAATCTGCGGAACTCAAAGCTCAAAGTTTTTTTTCTGGACCTCACGGGCCACAGGAAGATGCGGGTTCCCCATTCCAAACCCATTCCACATATCCTTAAATTGGATTCTTCCCTTTTATTCTTCACTTCTTTGTTCTCACTTCAATTGTGTGACACCCTGCTGTTCAGGAAACCCCTCATGAACCTCTGGCTGGACATTTCCAAGCAAATTTTTGCAAGAACAGTATTGAAGGGAGCTGCAAATTTATGGCATGGGGAAAAGTGACCGAGATTTCTTTATTATTTTAATAAATATTTCTTTAATAATAATTCCTCTGGAAAGACAAATATGTGGGTAAGGATCCAGTGGAGGGGATTGAAGGCTCACAATTTACATTGATCATGTCCAAGTGTTTAAATTCATACCATGCACACTGTTGGGATATTTGTGTAAAGGAAAAAATCTGCATCACTGCACAGTCAAACAATCCTGCACAGCAACAGCTACAAACCAGCCCCAAACCGAAAAAAGTGAGTTAGGGCACGAGGCAGAGAGCATTTCCCATCACCAGCCCAGAGCTGGAATGACCAACAGAAATAAAATAAATCCTTCCCCCTCATGTGAACAATGCCAGGCTCACTCCTCTGACCTCCTCTGTCACATGCCAGGTGAAGTTCCACATCTGTGCACTGTGGATAAAGGTAATTTCCAAATAAATAAATAAAAAAATAGATATTAAACCTGTGTTTAGTGTAACACTGAACATACTCAAAGAGGAAGAATGAGAGAACAGACAGGTGACAGATGAGAGCTCTGCTGCTTGAGAGAGCCTCAGATCCCTGGGTGAGAGGCACAGCACCTGAATAAAGCCCAGGCAAGGCACAGCTTTAGTCTCTTGCAGCTCAGAGGAAGAATCAAATGAGAATTTGCCGCAAACACGCCGGCAGCAAGTGTCTGAGCTGCCTAAACCCAGCCATAATGACAGCAGAAGACAAGCCATTAGAGCTGTGACACGTTATAAGACAGGCATGACACGGTAACACAGAACAAAAATGTCACTTTGAAAGCTGCTGATAAATCACTTGGTAGGCAAAAGGAAATCAACCTCTCCAAACACCATAAGGATGAATCCACGGGAATTTTTTTTTTGCTGATATTTAAGCTCTTTGGAGTTTTACAATCTGTTGTGAATGTGGCCACTTACCAAAAAAAAAACCCAAAGACAAATCCCAGCACTGCTGAGCGTCGAGCAGGGTTCTAAAGGCTGTTCCAAGGGTGGAAAGGTGCCCAGCTGAGGGATTCTTACCTGCAGGACATCCTGGATCTTCACCCACACGTCCACCATGTCGTAGAGCTTGATCTCCCCGTCGTACTGGCTGCAGGGGGAGGCCACAGTCTGCTGCAGGTGGCCCAGCACCACCGAGTGCGCAGCGGCCACGGCGTTGAACTTGTCAAAGAGCAGCTCCAGCAGCTCCAGCAGCAACCTGGGGGCCAGAGAGACAGCTCTGCTCAGCTTCTGGAACATTCCACGGGCACGCAGAGGGACAGGGCACTGTGGTTTCGTGTCCTGTTTTGTGATGTGTTGAGGCTTCAAACCCTCTCTGTGGGCTCATTTCAGCTCAGGTTTGGTACCTGAACATTCCTGAGGATTTTTTCTCCTCATTCACTTTCCCATATGAGCATTGCTCACGTTAGAAGTGTCCTGTTTAGGGCTACAGGGAAGACAAAACCATTAATAACTCCACAGTAATTAAACTGGACTAACATCGTATTGGAGCCCATTGCGAGACCCCAGGTAGGGCTGCAGGCAGGGGAGGGAAACAACCTGCTCTTCCCCCAGAAAAAAAAAGTATGAGCTTCAAGGCAATAAAAACTGACTTACTCACACAAACAGGATAAAAGGAATTCTTTTTTGGAGTTCTTAAATTAATATGGCAGGTTTCAAACGACAGGAAATATCAGAAGGCTGAAATACCAACCCTCAGCACTTGCCGTGATTTTACTCCTGTATTTTTTATATCTATAACATCATCTAAATCTACTGCACTGTACCAGCTCCTGTGGTGCCTTACTGCCCAGTTATGGTAATTAAAGCACCTTTGCAGAAGTCCTGAACAGTCTGTGGTGAGGCAGAGCCAGCACACTTTTTACTGTCTGAGAGGAGAAAAATCCCGCTGGAGTTCGGCGTTTAATGAGCAACTCGAGTCCCCACGTCACCCCACCAAAACGTGAGGATAACACTTTCCCAAATCCATATGTTAGGCACTTGTAGCTCTGACAGACAGGCTCCATCACATTTCCTGCAGCAGCTTTGGAGCCACCACATGCTCCAAGTCTGCCCAGCAGAAGCTGCGATCCCCAGGGCAGGAGCTGGAGCTGCTCCCGCTCCTTCTCCAGCACCTTCAGCGTTCCCGGGAGCAGGGAATGGCTTTGGGGACACCCTCAACACCCCAGGGTGCTCCAAGCCCCAGTGTCCAGCCTGGCCTTGGACATTCCAGGGATCCAGGGGCAGCCACAGCTGCTCTGGCAATTCCAGCCCAGGCAGGAATTCCTTGCCAAGATCCCATCCAGCCCTGCCCTGTGGCAGTGGGAAGCCATTCCCTGTGTCCTGTCCCTGCAGGCCTTGTCCCCAGTCCCTCTGCAGCTCTCCTGGAGCCCCTTTGGGCCCTGGAAACTGCTGGAAGCTCTCCCTGGATCCTTCTCCTCTCCAGGCTGGGAATTCCCAGCTCTCCCTGCCTAGATCCAGAATGTGACATTGGATCCATCTCCTCTCCAAGAAATCAATGGACTGAGGGGCCTCACTTGGAATCTCAGGAAACCATGAAGGGTCTCCCTTCCCTCTCTGTCTTGGTTTAGATAAATCCACGACACTTTCCCTCTCTTTTCTCTCCCCATTTTCCATAAAAATCCCTCGGGATGGATTCTGAGTGTCCCAAGTCCCAGAATCCTGGAATGGTTTGGGTGGGAAGGGACCTCAAAGCTCATTCCTGGGACAATTCCATGATCCCAGGGTGCTCCAATCCTTCCTTGGACATCCCAGGGATCCAGGGGCAGCCACAGCTGCTCTGGCAATTCCAGCCCAGGCAGGAATTCCTTGCCAAGATCCCATCCAGCCCTGCCCTGTGGCAGTGGGAAGCCATTCCCTGTGTCCTGTCCCTGCAGGCCTTGTCCCCAGTCCCTCTGCAGCTCTCCTGGAGCCCCTTTAGGCCCTGGAACGTTCTGGAAGCTCTCCCTGGAGCCTTCTCCTCTCCAGGTGAGCACTCCCAGCTCTCCCAGCCTGGCTCCAGCCCTCTGAATTAATCTGTGACCTTCTCAACCCAAAACCAAAGAGCCACTGGAACCAAGACACCTATTCAAACAAAACCCAGTAAATTGTGTGTGTATCCCTTTCCTTCCTAATTCAAAATAGCAGAAAATGCTGAAAAAATGTGACATTATGGAACCAAATTAATTCTCCATCACTGAGAAAATGTTCTCAGTGCCAGCCCAGCTTCCACCAACATCCCACAAAGAAGAACTCAGTTATCCCTGCAGCTCCTTTCCGCCCCAGGAAAGGACAGTTTGGCAGAACTGAACTACCTGGAGAGTTGGACAAGTTCACTTTATTCTCACTGGGTGAGCCTGACCTCACATTATCCATTTTTTATGGAGCCATTACTAAGATAACACCACACCTTGTGTTTGAAATTCCGGCGTCTCCCTGTCCCCACGTTCCAGACTGATGGACATGAAATCCCCCAGATCCACACTCCAGTGTCAGGAGCTGCCACTCCAGCACATTTTCCATTCTCCTCACTGTATTCCCACACCTCTCTGTTTCCAGCTTAGCCAGCGCCTCTTACCTTAACTTTTCTTTTACTTAAAAGTCCTATAAATCTGTTCAGGTCGTTTTTGAAAGAAGGTGACTCAAAAGAGTCACAGGCAGTGAGCAAAACCCATCAAAAAGGGTTGAAAACTCAGTCTGGTCTGGATAGGGTTGGAGTAGGGAGTGCCCTGAGCTGAATAGGGACAGGCAGGGGCAGGAGCCTGGCTCAGCAAAGTTGTCACAGCCACCCCTGCACCCAGAGAGAGGGGAAGTGTGCTGGGGACAGTGACACACACCCATGGACTTGCATGGTCCAGGCAATAATGGGAGTGAAGTGATGCCCAGTGATTGCTGCCACTTTAGCAATGACATTAATGACAATTCACTCTGGTCAGAGGGGTGGCCTGGACATAATTCCTGTGTTTATTTCAAAGCCTGGAGATGAGGGAAGAAGTCAAAATATAATATGGACACATAGGGAAAAGCACATGGAATCCAAGCAAGAGGATTTAGGAGCAGAAGTGTCAAATCTCCCATCTCTTCTTGGACTGGATTTTTAATGTTTCCTGACCAAAATGTCCCATAAATCTGTCCCTCAAGTAGGGATCCATCCACGTTGTTATTCTAAAGTCCAAACTCTTCCAAAATTCAGGAGAGCCCCACGGGTTTGTGCAGCAGCACCCCAAGGAAACTCAACTTTGTCCTCCACAACCCCAGGTAAGGATTTCTAAATGTGAAGGAGTTACTAATGGGCCACTAATTAAAGATAAGGCAGAGGCAATTCCTATAGTTAAGCCTTTCTCCATAAACTTCTTCCAAGCACAGAGATCTAAAAATGTTAAATCATTTTAACCATTAAGAATTTAAAGAAAAATGTTAAGAATTGAAGAAGAATGAATGGATGAATCGAATGAATGGAAGAAGAATGAAAAAAAGAATATGTAAGAATTTTAAATTGTGCACTTAAAGCTGAGCTCAGCTAAAACGTGGCGAGATTCAGGCAGAGTTTTCAAAGTTATCCTCCCCCAAGGCCAAGGAGCTGCTTGGAAACTGCTCCTGCCCTTCCTGAAGCTCTGAAGATCTGAGAGAACACCCAAAGAGTCATCAGAAACCAGAAAAACATTGAGTTTTAAAATTTGGGAGTAATTAACAACACTTTTTATACACAAATGTAAAAGGTGGCTGCACAAACCTACATGGAAAAGCTGATTTAAGGACGGGAGGAAAAGAGAGTTAAATTGAAAAAGCAAAAAGAATGAGATCAGCAGTGGCTGTTATCAGATCTGCAGCTTTTCTGGCAAAGTTCTACAAATCATTTCTCTCTTGGATGACGAGAGGGGCTCTAAATAATCGTTGCAAGGGGTCTCAAAAGGAATCACACCAGAATTTCCCCAAGCAGACTGTCAGCCTCATCCTCTGTCACAGAATGGTTTGGGTTGGAAGGGACCTCAAGGATCACCTGACAGCCTAAGGAACAGTTCAGCAGTCTTGGGCACTGCCTTGTGCTCAGATTTCGGGTCTTACAGAGAGCTCTGTCGAAGCAGCAGGGCCTTGTTGTTCAGAATTTATTTTCCCCCTGACAGCAGGAAAGTCTCTGAGCTTTGATTTAAAACTGAAGCTAATTTAAGGGGTGGGGACACCCTTCCACACCGTAATTTATTCTTTTCAATATAAATGAATTCACCTGCTTGCCGTAAACTTCACGTGTGATTTAGGTTTAGAACCAGCTCTAATTATGTCTGTATTCAACAGGAATTCAAGACAACTTTCCATGGCTCTAGAATACGAGCATCTTAAAGGCTCGCACTCTCCAACGGATGCCAAAAGCCATTAAACCTTCCTGTGCCTCGCTCAACCCTCTGGGCATTGATATATGATCTGATCCAATTCATCAATTCCAACAGACAAGCAGGAGCCACACAACCTCTCCAGACGGGTTCATAAAACAAGTATCAAGAATGTGCGACGCTCTTGGCGTGAGAAACTGAAATTCCGCCTTCTGACCCGTCTAAAAAAAAAGCTCCTTTTCACTGAGTTATCAGCACCGTAACTCTACAAATCCTTCAAGAAGGAATTGTTTCCACAGCAGCGCTAATGAGAGGAATTAAAAAAAAAAAAAAAAAAAAGGAGTCTTTATCAAGCTGATGTTTTCCTTGGGAGCGGTTTTCCACCACAAAAATCGCGCGTAATGAAGACGCGCGCTTCAGTTTTCTGCCATTAATTCCCTTTGGAACAACGCTCACGACGATGTGGAGATGAGCACTTCAGCTGGAAGAAGATTCCTGCTGGAATCCTTTTGTTCCAGAGGCCACTTGCAGCGGATTTCTGAGGAGCGGCACAAACACGGTGCTCGGTTGGCTTTGCGCACCTTGCTATTAACGGAAATGGGGCTGCAGAACAATTAAGAGACTTGGCCATACATTTGTGATAAGAATTAGTTCCATACGTGATTTCAAAGCTTTGCACCTGCATCAGCTTAATTGGACTCTGCTGCACTCGAAATCGCCGAGCTGAATTTTCTCATTTCGAGTCATATTATCAATTAGGACTGTTTTTTATTTTTTAATTTTTTTTTTTTTCTGCAACAATCAAGGGCTCAGAGTTGAAATATCCTTACCTAGGCTGATTTTCCTGGGAAATATCCAAAATCACCAAACTGAATTTTCTCATGTTTTTAAGGAATTTTTTTTTTCTGCAGCAATCAAGGGGCTGGGAGTTGAAATATCCTTACCTAGGCTGATTTTCCTGGGAAATATCCAAAATCACCAAACTGAATTTTCTCATGTTTTTAAGGAATTTTTTTTTTCTGCAGCAATCAAGGGGCTGGGAGTTGAAATATCCTTACCTAGGCTGATTTTCCTGGGAAATATCCAAAATCACCAAACTGAATTTTCTCATGTTTTTAAGGAATTTTTTTTTTCTGCAGCAATCAAGGGGCTGGGAGTTGAAATATCCTTACCTAGGCTGATTTTCCTGGGAAATATCCAAAATCACCAAACTGAATTTTCTCATGTTTTTAAGGAATTTTTTTTTTCTGCAACAATCAAGGGCTCAGAGTTGAAATATCCTTACCTAGGCTGATTTTCCTGGGAAACATTCGTATTTCCTGGGAAAAAAAATAATTTCCTGGGAAATAATTGCTGAGCTGAATTTTCTCATTTCAAGTCATATTATCAATTAGGACTGTTTTTTATTTTTTAATTTTTTTTTTTTTCTGCAACAATCAAGGGCTCAGAGTTGAAATATCCTTACCTAGGCTGATTTTCCTGGGAAATATCCAAAATCACGAAACTGAATTTTCTCATTTTTTTTAAGGAATTTTTTTTTTCTGCAGCAATCAAGGGGCTGGGAGTTGAAATATCCTTACCTAGGCTGATTTTCCTGGGAAATATCCAAAATCACGAAACTGAATTTTCTCATTTTTTTTAAGGAATTTTTTTTTTCTGCAGCAATCAAGGGGCTGGGAGATGAAATATCCTTACCTAGGCTGGTTTTCCTGGGAAATATCTGAAATCACCAAGCTGAATTTTCTCATTTTCTCATTTTTTTTAGGATTTTTTTTTAACAGCATTTGAGGGGCCGAGAGTTGAAATATCCTTACCCAGGCTGATTTTCCTGGGAAATATTCGTATTTCCTGGGAAATTTTTCCTGGGAAATAATCGCCAAGCTGAATTTTCTCATTTCTTTTTTAGGATTTTTTTTTCTTTTTAAACAACAATCAAGGGGCCGAGAGTTGAAATCTCCTTACCTAGGCTGATTTTCCTGGGAAACATCTGAAATCATCGAGCTGAATTTTCTCATTTCTTTTTTAGGATTTTTTTTTTCTTTTTAAACAACAATCAAGGGGCCGAGAGTTGAAATCTCCTTACCTAGGCTGATTTTCCTGGGAAACATTCTCCCCTCTCTGGTAACCATTGTCAGCCACCTGAGTGGTGGAGCGCTTCACAATCTGCTTGAGCTCCTGCTCCAAGCGATCCTGGATGGCCTTCACCGTTTCTGGGATTTTCTTCAGCTTGGCCAACCCCTTGATGAGGATCCCCATGAAGACGGCGCTGTTCTCCTCTGGATCCAGGTCTGCGTCCTCTTTGAGCTCCAGAAGGCTTGAGTCTCGCACTGGAAGAGATTTTAACCCCAGATTTTATCAGCTGAACCCAACATCAGAGCACGGGAGCTCCTCTGGCTCCGCACAACTCCCGGCACGTGGAGCAACCAAGGATGGACAAGGGAACCACAAACACTTGGGTTTTGGGGGGAAGCAGTGGATGTTTCTGTTTGCCTGAGGGCTTCCCCAGACGTAAATACAGCAGCCTGCACGCTGGATTGATTTAGGAACAATCCATGGTGCAAATTCTGTGTTGGGAAATAAGGGAATTCTCGTGCAATTGAGATACTCATAAATGAGAAGGTACAATATCCCTACAAATCCCCTGAATGGGTTTTTCAAGGAGCCAAAACCCACTCAGTTTCTTCCCCAGCTGTTTTTTTCCTTGCTAGTTTCTTCACAGGAGAGGAATTTTCATTACAAACACTATCAAGCTTAAGGGACTGCTGATGAATTCAGCCAAGTTTACGCCGCCGAAGTGACTGATTGTTTGATTTTATCTTTTTCTGCTTTATTACGTCTGTCAAGGGGTTGATGAAGTTACTCAAATCTTCCAGCAAGGCTCCTAGAAGGGTAAAGTGAGAAGAATTAAGAGAGGAGAGCGCAGACACGGTCCTGAAGTAACAGGGATTGCAAAGGGAGAAACCCTGTTGCTAAGCGACAGGGGATGGGAAAGCAAGAGAGAGAGACTCCGCTTGTTTTAAGTAGGTTCATTAAGCAACATTTCTTAATTTACAGATAACACCCAGCAACAACAAAAAGCGTGGCTCTGTTAAAGGCTGGGTGAAACGTTTAATAAATATATTTAAACACTTATGGGAAGTTAAGTGTCTGCGAGGCAAACCGAATGAAAAGAATCTTGGAAGATCTACAGCCCCTCTTGTGCCATCCACCACGCCAGATCCTTGGATCAAAATTAAAACCCAAAAGGCTGTTCCATCTGACTGGGGCTGAGCTCTGAAAAGGCTGCTGGGTGACAGATGACTCCCATGGTTTCAACTCCCCGACAGATTTTTCTCCCTTCGAAACTTTTCCAAGAAGCTGAAGGAACGTCAAAAGATCCGGCAGAAGGATGGGAGGAACATGGCAGGAGTGAGGAATGGCACAGGGAGCTGCCTGGAGCTGGGCTCTGACCAGAGGAGCAGCACCAGGGCTAAGTTAGAGCAAGATCAAGAAAACAACGGGCCGAGGATGGTGCCAATTTATAAATAATCACAATAAATGAGGAACGCTCCCCTCAGTGCCAGTTTACACCAAACTCAGGCTCAGTCCATCAAGAGGTTCCTTTTTTCCTGCTGTGATCCCAAACTCTGCACCTTTTCTGCTGTGTGATCCCAAACTCTGCACCTGTGGCTCAAACCAAGCTCACAGCTCACATGGTCTCACATTTGAACCCAGAGCAGCAGGAGACAGTGAGGTGAGAATGGATCCTGCTCTGGAGCCAGGCTGGGAGAGCTGGGAATGTTCACCTGGAGAAAAGAAAACCCCAGGGAGAGCTCCGAGCCCCTGCCAGGGCCTCAAGGGGCTCCAGGAGAGCTGCAGAGGGACTGGGGACAAGGCCTGCAGGGACAGGACACAGGGAATGGCTTCCCACTGCCACAGGGCAGGGCTGGATGGGATCTTGGCAAGGAATTCCTGCCTGGGCTGGAATTGCCAGAGCAGCTGTGGCTGCCCCTGGATCCCTGGAATGTCCAAGGGCAGGCTGGACATTGGGGCTTGGAGCAGCCTGGGATGGTGGGAGGTGTCCCTGCCCATGGCAGGGGGGCTGGACTGGATTACCTCTAAAAAGACCCTTCCAACTCCAAATTATTCCATGATCCTCTGACAATGAACATCAGGAAGATCAAACAGTGCTTTCTTCTCTCTCACACACACACTTCTTTCAATTAAACGTGAGCAAGTTACAGGAGAAGCAACAAGAAACACCCAGAAGGCAGTAATTAAAAAAAAAAAAAAAAAAACAGTAAAAAAAGCAAAGATAATAGAAAGACATTTCAAACACCAATTGGAATTTAACAACTGGCTGCAGAACTATCCCTGCTCAAAGCTCTGCTCCATCACAGACCTTTCAACCCCACAGAGCTGCCAAGGACTTTGTGGCTGTAGGCCTGGTCTCTGCCCACTCTGTTAGTGTTATCCTCCAGAACCCACAGCAAAACTCAGGCACAGACACAGAAAATGAGCTCTTTGGAACCAGAGCTGTGAAAAAAAAAACACTGGAAATGCTACAGGATGAAAGGTTTAACCTATTCTTTAAAAAAAACCCAAACCCTAAATATCTCGTTCCTCTGAGTTCAGTGCAGATATTTCCCAGCCCCAGCAGCCTCTCTCAGAGAACAGGTCCCATCATGAGGCTGCAGCCCCTCTGTAAGCACCTTGTAAATTATTCTGAATATCACACAATGAACACCACCCAAGAGGGAGGAAATGGAGCTGCAGCCAAATGTGAGGACAGCATTTAAGAGGAGTAAAAGCAGCAATCTTGCTGAGAACTCTGCCAGCACACCGTGACAAACACTCTTCCGTTTTCCAAAGAGCAAACCAATTTCCAGCATCCTCAAATAGTCAGGACATTGATTTACATCTGTTCCAAACAAGAGCAAAGTGAACAATCCGATATCTGGGAGCTGCACAGGGGTCTGGAGGCTCTGTCAGATCTGGCTGTTTGATAAAACTGTGTGAAACCTGTTTCCTGTGTGTTCCCTGCACATTGTCCCTATTAAACAGGAGCCCTGGGTACCTTTGGGGGCCACGGATCTGTGAGATCTGCCAAGATCCCAACCCTGGGTAACTGAGGATTGTCCTGTTCTCGTGTCTTTCACACCTCAAACATCCTCTCCTGCCATTTAATGTCATCAAGGGGCTGTTTGACCACAAAGCTTTGCCCCAGGTGATGCCTTGGGAAGGTTGACCTGAAACAGAGACTGGACAGAGCCAGAGAATAAAGTAGATATTTATTAAAAGGCCTTTAGGGTACACCTTGGGCAGGACAAGAGCCTGGCCAGGGCTACACCCAAGGTGGGCCCAGAATGGTCACAGAATGGATGACTGGTCATGAGATTCCATACTTTTATAAGTTTTGGTCCATTTGCATATTGGGGTTTAATTGTCCAATTACAGCATCAGGTTGTGAGGTCCCATCCTTTTTGTTTCTTTCTTCATTTCACCCTTGTTTGTGCTTTTGGGCCTGAAAGTTGTGCTTGGTGTGCAGCAGGAAAAGGATTTGTTTTGTCTCCCTGCTCTGTGAAGAGCTGAATGACACTGACTGTGAACTCAGAACTGCACCCCTGGGCAGCACAGAATCCGAAAAACATGAAAGCTCAAACTTAAGGCATCACAGGAACAAGCTCCTCCTGTCCCCTTCCTCTTCCAGAAAGGCATCAAAGGACATTAAGGAGTTCACCTGGAAAATTGCAGCCCTGTGTGCTTCTCCCTGTGGGCAGAGCAGTCCACGGGTGAGGAAAGCTGTCCCCAGAGCTCAGCTCTCAGAAGGGAGAGCTTTGTCTGTTTTTACTCCTAAACTGGGAACATGAATAACTTTGTTATTCTTTGGGATCCAGAAGTTATTCCGAGCTTTGATTCTTGGAAGGAAATAGGGGGAGAGCAGCTCTGCCACCTTGGACTGGCAGACTGGGCCTGTCCAGGAGTTTGGCTGAGACTCCCCTTGGGAGCCTGTCCTGGAGGGCAGAGGAGACCAGGAAGGCTGGACATCCTTCAAGAAGGAAATCCTAAAGGCACAGGAAGAGGCTGTCCCCATGAGCCAAGGGATGAGCAGGCAGGAGAAAGACCAGCCTGGCTGGACAGAGAGCTTTGACTGGAATTCAGGGGAAAAGCAGAGTTCCTGGCCTTTGGAAGAAGCAGAATGCATCCCAGGAGGAATAGAGTGATGTTGTGAGGTTGTGAAGGGAGAAGCTAGAACTTCACCTGGTTACTGCTGTAAAGGACAATAAAACTATTCCCATAAAGACATCAGCAAGCAAAGGTTGGCCAGGGAGAACCTCCATCCTTTGCTGGATGTGGTGGAAACACTGACAAAAAGGAAGAGGCTGAGGCACCAAATGCCTTCTCTGTCTCAGCCTCTAAGAGTAAACCCCTGTTCTCAGGGCAGCGAGGGGAAGGCAGGGATGGGGAGCAGAACAAAGCCCCAGAATCCAAGGGAAATGGTCAATCCACACCATGTGGACACTCCCAGGTCCCTGGGGCAGATGGGACCCACCCAAGGGCTCTGCAGAGCTTTCCAAGCCTCCAGCAGACCAATTCCCACCCAGCCCAGGGTCAGTGCTGAGGGTGCCCTGGATCCCCTCACCCAGAGGATGAGCCTTTGATGAAGGCTCAGCAGCTTTCTCCAGAAGAATGTTCTGGGAAACAATGGCTTCACCAAAGTCTAGGTAGACCTGACACATCCCCAGCCCTTCCCTCATCCTCCAAGGGGGTCACTTTGTCCACAGAAGATCAGGTTGGCCAAGCAGGACCTGCCTTTCCTGAACCCACTCTGACTGGGCTGATCCTCTTGTTCTTACAAAGTCTGCAAACCTCTTGTGAAGCAGAACACTTAAATACATCTTATCAAAAGCCTTCTAAGACAACACCTTGAAGGAATGACTATTTTGCCATATTCTCTAATAAACTGCAGCCATTTTCATCAACCAAACCATTTTTCATCTGGAAACTCTCAGCTCTGTGTTCAAGCAGGCAAAAGTTGAGCCGTGGGTTTAAACCCCTTGAAGATGAACCATGAGCATCACTGATTTCCCCACCAGAGGAATGAATGAGTTAATTCCAGAGTTACAGAGTGGGGGGGCTTCCCTGATCCCTGCTCTGATGATGCCCCACAAAAACCTCTGCTCCAATTGGAATTCATTTGCTCAGCGCTGCCGTTTCCCAAGGAACCAACCTGCCGCAAGGAGCTTTTTAATAGCTCCGGTCTGATCCCTAAAAAGCCAACTTTGGGAACTCGTTTTAGGCAAAGCAGCTGAAAGAAAAGGCTCTTGGGTCTTGTTTCTCATTCCAGTGAACGGCCAAAATTTGCTGCTCCTCATTACTGAAGGTTTCATTATCCACGGGCTTTTATGGGAGTCGTGTAAAATTTAACGTACTGCTTTCCATGATTTATGTCCTTCTGGTGATATCCTTTTGTACCTTCAATCCTTCCAGAGAAAAAGCACATGAGTTCCTGGTGGCCCAAAGGTGTAATTTCAGATTTGAAGGAACATCACCTGCTAATTCCTGAGGCTGAATCCTTGTTCTGACACGTTCGTGGAGCTACAAATGGGGCAATTCCTGAAGAAATGGGTCCTTGGAAGATTTTTGGGAGTTTTCTGCTCTGCTTTGCTACCAAACCCAAAAGAAAACCCACTTAAAAATCCTCCTTATCCGTACAAACATGAAAATCAACTCTCCAAATAAAAAAAAAAATAAGTGCACTGCAGCCAATTATTTGATGTTGGGACCACACACAGGAACAACTCCTGAAATTACACAGAAAGAGCAATTATGTGTTACTTTCCTGGCTTTGACCACACGGATCTAAAACCTCCTTGATTTTCCCTTTCCTTCCCCAAACACATTCCCAGATCATTAAATTTTAAGAAAAACTGATCAAGGCAATTTACCCAGCTGGTGTCAGATCCTCAGGTGAGGCTCCTAAGAAGAGAAAAAATCTTTTCAAGATTTATTGAGCACGTTTGGAGAAGAGGCACCTGTGACAACGAACTGGCACAATGGCATTTCTTAGATTCACCTTGAAAATTGGGACTTTCCAAGCTCTGGCTCCTGCAGGGATTCTGCAGAATTCTTTGGTTCTTGAAGAAAGAGAGCCAGGAGCAGTTCCTACCCCTGACTTCAGAACCACCACACTGCCTGGCCCTACAAACTCTTTTTTCTCCAAAAAAAAAAAAAAATCACTGAAATAAATTAGCAATTCAGCATCAAATCAACATATGCCACCCACAGCAGTATTTACTGTCCCCACCAGCTCACCTTCTGCTGGATTTCTAAGAAACATTGTCCCAAACTTCCCAGGAAAGGGCACTCTTGGGATTGCGCGCACGTTTCAGAGTTCCAGGAAAGAGCCTGGCAAAAGCAGGAACCTTCCCAAATACCCTTCAGAGTACAGAAAGCTCAAGCAGAGAAACAGAAATTAATTTCTCTGAACTGGCATGAAGGGGAAGTGCTAGGGGTGAGCTGCCACATCTGCAATCCTCAGGTGAGCGTTACCGACGCGTTTGTTTGTTTCACGCGCGGGCAGGAGCGGCTTTAATTTCCTTATAAAGATTCTACAGCACAAGGTAAGGTCTCCTCTGGGAAGGGAGCGCAGGAAGGACTCCAAATTTTGGCATCTTTGCTGGGATGGGATGAATGAGTCAGTGCTTCAGAATGACACCCATTAATATGCACAGACACTTTGTTTCATCGATGAAAAAGCCCAAGAACTTAAGTGGCTACGGGCAGAAACAGCTTTTGTTATGCACAGGCATAAGTTTGAAATTCTCTGCTAATTGTGGAGTCCTGGAAAAGGCTACTTTTAAATAAAATTACACGGGGGGAAAAAAAATAATCTACATAAGTACATTGTGCACTTGAAGCAGAACCGTGTGCGTATTTTATTTTATGCCCCGTCAAATGTTTTCTGTTAGAATCCACAGCTTTGCCAGGCTGAGGGACACTTGCCCAGCACTTCACTGAGGGATGCAGAGCACAAAGAGGAGCCAAGAAGAGATTTTCTGGTGCGCTGGGTGTGAAGAGCAAGAAGAGATCCGCAAAAACAAGATCAGGAGGGGCATGTCCTGCTCCGTTCCCCAGCTGTGAGGTGGGAGATCCCCATCAGCTCCATAAGTTCAAACCTTCTGGGTTTTATTACTATACATAAGATCAGTGTTTTAGGGGGAATAAATAGCAGACACTATAAAATATCACTGAAAAACGAGTATTTTAACATTTAGAGGGGTTGGAACTAGATGGTCTTTCAGGTCCCTTCCAACCCAATCCACTCTATTTCTGGTGGTTGAGGCTGGGATTCAGGTTTTTGTGGTTTATTTCCTCACTTCCTCAAAATCCTGTGATCTTCTGCAAGAAGACTGAACTGAACCTCCCACTGATCACAGAGCAGAACAGGAATTCTTAAGTTTTTCCCTCAGAATTCTCATATGGTTCTTCTCTTCCCCAATTCCGAGTGACCAGGCTGCAGTTTCCAGCTCTGGAAGTTTGTGACTCCTCACAAACCTCCAGGACACAGATAAACAGCCCCAGGCTCCAAGACCAGCCTGGCAGGAGCAGAGCAAAGAAAAACAAAACCCCTCCAGGAGCAGAAGATAAGAGCAATCAAATGGAACAATCTCGGAGGCCAGTGTGACAAAACTAGAAACAAAAGGACAAAAGAATTAATAAGGCCGGAAAGAGGAGGAAAGATTCTCTGCATTTCAGGAATACTGAAACAGGTTTGAAAGGGGGAAGAGACCTGGAGGTCACTTCTGTATTATTCATCAAGGACAACCCCACTTATTAATCTCCTGAAACAATACGAAGATTAATTTCCCCTCCCTGCAGCCCTTCCAAAGGCTCAGACAAAAAAGCACCAGTGGAAGAGTTTTCCTCGGTGTTTGTTGCAGCAACAGGAATAAAAGATCAGCCCCAGATTATTCCTATGTACAGCCAGACCTTTAGTCAAAGTTACAAAGCTCCCACAAGGAACAGATTTGACCTTTTGGCTCCCACACAATCAAAAACTTCAGTAAAATCTACACGAACCTGGCTGCCTGCAGTAAATAATGCTGAGGGAAACCTCCACACAGAATGAACCCACTGCAAATCTCTGCTGCTCAAGATATCAAGAACACGATCAAGGTGAGAACAGGCGCAGGAAACTGAAGCTGGTGGGGGTTAGGAGAGGGCAAAGATGATTTTCCATGAGGGGAAAAAAGCAAGTTCTGCCCCTGGACACGACACCCACTCGTTTTTGTGACGCTGCACAAATCACCTGCCAGGTTTTTGTCTCCCCTGAGCCACGAGGGGATGATTTGCCTCCTCCTACTCCAGCAAAAAAAAAAAAAAATGAGCTGAAGATCTACAAATGAATATAAATGGCTTAAATACTCACTGCTGGAGCTGCCAGGAGTACTGAACTGGGAAGTCTCGAGGAATTTCCGAGGTGTAGATAAATTAGTGACATCCATCAGAGGCACGGGAGAGGCGTCTTTCACAAGGGACCTGCGTGAGGGGAAGGAATTAAAGCAAACAGTTGATTATTATTTACAATAATATTTACTCACAACAAATAATCCACTTATTCTTTACATTTTAGGCCTAAGAAATAGATGTTCCCATCTCCATCCCTTCTGTCAACTTCTTAATCCTCCAAACTTCTTTAATCCCACCAGAAACCCCCACCCTTTTTCCTGCCCTTCACATTCCTGTTCTGAGCACAGCCACGAGCATCCCTTCCCAAATGAACCTCCTTACCCAAAAATAAAAACATTTCCCACTTGGCCATTTTCATCATAAACCCACATTGTATTAATTGCCAAAAATGTGTCCCACTGCAAGGGGCAAGGGGACACAAGCAAGGAATCATTTTTAGGAGAAGGAAACGTGGAAGGTTCCTACAGTGGAGCTCAGGATGTTTGCTTAGAGGTCAAAATGCTCATGGAAATGTGAAAAAACAAGGGTTAGGCTTGGTATCCTTCAGGAGAACCACCCAAAGCAACAAACCACCCTTGCTGCAAGAGTTGATGTTATCAAATATCCGCACTGTGCATCAGGGAAAGTGGAAAAAAAAAAGAGAATCCAGAGTAAGAGAAAGGTCCCTGGAGCAGCCACACAAAAGTGGAGTTAATTAGCAAGTCCCCCAGCCTGGGTACACCAAAGCTTTGTGGCTGTTTTTAATTAAGAAGATGAGTAAGGAAGAGACTGATGACTCGCTAGCAACCCTCCTTCCTAGAAATTTCAATTTCAATCAATCCTTTCTTTCATAAATTCATTTAATGCAACTGGCTGCCTTGCCTCGCGTTTTTTGGCAAGCAGATTTTTTTATTCGTTCCCACAATAAAAAGCTGATTTATCTTTTCTCTGCATCTCTATCAAGTGCTGGCTCCCCTTTTGCTCCCCACCTCTCCTACCCTGCAAAAATTATCTCCCAACACTGTTGTCTCCCTTTTCCAGCCACTTTCTTCCTTCCCTGCAACAATTCAGAATTAGCAAAATCAGGAAAAAATAGCCTAAATTAACTGACCACAGGCACTAACCAGGGAAGAAGTTTCAACACCTTTAGAACACCTTGGAAACACATCAAAACCAACACATTTCAGCTCAGACACTTAAGCTTTGCAGCCTCCACCTTGTCACTGCATGGCTGGTCGGGAGGCTTATAAAACTTGGATGTTTCCTAGAAAACGAGCAGTTTTTCCCTGGCCTCAGCCTCATGACCATGACATTTGCAGGAAAGGGATAAAATGCACAAAGGGATCTGTGCATTCTCTCCCCTCAGAGGAGAGGGAATGCACAAAGCAGCTGGTGGGGAGCAGCGAAACCCCAAGAGAAGCACCGAGAAAAGACCGCGAACGGGCTTCGGAGGCGCGGCAACAAATCTGAACTTCCTGCTCTCCACAGCAGCAATCCCGAGGGATTTGCGAGGCAGAAATGCCAGTTTGGGGTGCCAGCTGCAGGCTGTGTGTGCCAGGTTTTGTGGCTGTGGGGTGAGGAAGGCTGTCCCACCCGAGGCGGGCTCTGTCCTTGCCGCGCTGCCCCACGCGGTTGGTGGATTTGATGTAGAGGTGCCGGTGCAGCTCGTCGATCAGCACCAGGTGCAGGTTCATCTTCTTGCTGTGCAGCTCCAGCCTCAGGTCGCTCAGCCCCTCCACCTGCAGGAGGGGACCCTCCAGGGAATCCACTGCTGACACCTGGGGGGAGAAACAGGGGACAATTTTTAGACATCACTTCAACTCTCGCCATCGATTCATTGAGTTTTGCGATTTTCCTCTTGGGATTAGGGGAGTGTCTGAATCCCGTTCAAGAGAGAGGGGGAGAAGTGGGAAATGGATTTGTAGGGAATTCTCAAAGCCTGACAGAAGGCTCACACGGTCTTGTGCATCTGTATGCAAACCTTGAGATAAAAAATGCTGACTTAGAAATGCCATGGAATGGGACAGACATTGTTGAGAGAGAGACTGAACTGGAAACAAGTTTCAAATGATGACCCTGCAAACAGACCAGGTATTGTGGAGAAACAGAACTATGGAAAGTGCATTGTAGTAGGACCCACCAGGGGTGATTTTAGATGATTGGCTTTAAGGCATTAACAGCACTGTGTGGCAAAAGCTGATAGGCCAAAAAAATGCCTATAATGTATTGTAATTAGGAAATAGTTTGGCTTCTGATTGTGATGGCATGAATTATAACACCTGTACTGTTTCACCCTTCACATGAGACTGAAAATGAAATAAAACTTTTAAAAACACCTCTCAGTTGCCCCATCTCTGGGTCAGAAAAAGGGATAATCCAACGCGGGGGGGGGAAACAGGACAATTTTCAGACATTGATTCATTCAACTCTTGTCATCAATTCATTCAATTTTGCAATTTTCCTCTTGGATTAGGGGAGTGTCTGAATCCCAGGATGATTCTATCCTTAAAACCCTTCTAAAGCAAAAAATCTTGAAGCAATATTTTATTTCTGCTCCCAAACAAATAATGTAGAAGGGTCCAACATCCAAATAATTAAGATTTAATGCGCAGCCTTCAAATATTAAGCACATGTATAAAACAAGTTAGTGAAAACACAGCTCTTCAATAAAAATCAAAGCATGGTTTATCCCCAAATAAGAGGATTATTAAGTAGAAAAGTGTCAGAAGGAGATAGTGACAATGGTGTTTGATGGTTGTTCTTCTTTCCATTACAGAAACACCAAAAAAAAAACCCCCCCATTATTCCAAATTCTGCAAATGGGGAGAAAATGGCTTAAATTTAATTTTCTCAAAGTCATGACTGAAAAACAGCTTAGGAAGCCTCATCCTTTAGGCTGCACAAGGGTGGTGTCCTGTGCCTACACCATTTGAATATCTGAAATAATGACCAGCTGACATCTCACGGGCACTGACTTATTTCCTTTTCTACCCTAAAAAATAAATGTGGACAAAACCCAAACGCAGACAAAACCCACCAGGAGTGACAAATCAGTGCCTAAAAGCCGTGCATCCCTCCCAGCTGGTTTTCTATTTAACTGAGCTCTCCAGTTACTAATAAATAAGTGATGGCATCCCTCTGCAGCTTCCAAACCCTCGGTGCTGATGTTGTAAAAAACTGGAAAGAGCATGTTTGGCATGGAGAGGTTTGAAATAAAATTTAAAAACCCGTTCCCTGCTAACTGAGGATGCTGTCAGTGAAATAAGACATTTGCTTGCACTTCAGGATCCCGGTTCAGAACAAACCTGTCAGCCAAACATTAAAAATTAAAAGCAAAGATACAGTGAGCAGCCAGCCCAGCTGAGAGCTGCTCCCTCAGTACCAGTAAATATTAACTGTGCTGAAAGAACATCCATCACCAGTGTACTCCTTTGCTGGCCTCCAAGCCCAGGAAAAACCTGGAATATCCATGGGACAGCCAAACTTTTTATATTCATTTTTAAATCCCCTCACTTGATACACAGCACTGTCCGTCCTCTTCCTTTCCCAGTATCCATCTGGGAATACCTGGGGAAGTTTGGCCATCACACATCACCAAACCACCCTGAAGATGAAGGAAAATCCCAATTTCCCTCACCCCAGAGGGGGTGGCAGAGCTCACACAAGTGGGGCAGCTCAGCAGACACCATGTGGGAAACTGGCAGAAGTGGAAGTGTTAATTCCTCTCTTCTTCCCCTGGCAGGTGGAAATTTTTCCCCAAATTTCCCCATCCCAAAGGCACTCTACTGAAAGAGCATCCATCACCAGTGTATTCCTTTGCTGACCTCCAAGCCCAGGAAAAACCTGGAATATCCAGGGGACAGCCAAGCTTTTAATATTAATTTTTAAATCTTGCCACACAACACTGTCCATCCTCTTCCTTCCCAATATCCATCTGGGAATAGCTGGGGAAGTTTGGCCATCACACATTACTAAACCACCCCGAAGATGAAGGAAAAACCCAATTTCCCTCTCCCCAGAGGAGGTGGCAGAGCTCACACAAGTGGAGCAGTTCAGCACACACCACGTGGGAAACTCTGGCAGAAGTGGAAGCGTTAATTCCTCTCTTCTTCCCCAGGCAGATGGAAATTTTTCCCCAAATTTCCCCATTCCAAAGGCACTCTGCTGAAAGAACATCCATCACCAGTGTATTCCTCTGCTGGCCTCCAAGCCCAGAAAAACCTGGAAAATCCATGGCACAGCCAAGCTTTTAATATTAATTTCTAAATCTTGCCACACAGCTCTATCCATCCTCTTTCTTTCCCAGTATCCATCTGGGAACAGTTACGGAAGTTTGGCCATCACACATCACTAAACCACCCTGAAGATGAAGGAAAATCCCAATTTCCTTCTCCCCAGAGGAGGTGGCAGAGCTCACACAAGTGGAGGAGCTCAGCAGACACCACGTGGGAAACTGGCAGAAGTAGAAGCGTTAATTCCTCTTTCTCCTTTGGCAGGTGGAAATTTTTCCCAAATTTCCCCATTCCAAAGGCCCCTGAACCCCTCCAATCGCTTCAGGGGAGCTGCAACTGCCCTGGGAGCTGAGCCAAAGATCCCACCAGAGCAAGGAGCAGGAGCAACATTTGTCACATTGAGAAACAGGGAGATGAAAAAGCAGCCAGTAAAGAAGTGAAATCCAGAGCAAAGTGACATTAAAAAAAATTCCATGACATCCAGGAGAAGTTTTCTCTGAAATGCAAGGAATGGGAATTTAAATTTTCCACTCAGCTCTGGTTTTGTCTTGCCAGTTCCTCAAGAGTTCATTGCTCACAGAAAAATATTAAGGCCAAAATACAGCTGTCAAGGACATCTCTTAAAGAAAAAAAAAATGGAATATCCAACCATTTATTATGTTCATGGAAGTCAAAGGAAGGTCTCCAGTTGGTTTAGATGGCAACAAATATAAATATTATGCTAAAAAACCAAACCAAACATTTTTCCTCTGCAGTTTTGCTCACAGAAAGATGGTTTAGGTGCTGGCAACAAAGCAGCACCCAAGATTATGTCCCAGAATAAAAAATATGAGGTTAAAACCAGCCCAGAACAGCAAAAGTGCCCAAAAGGAAGCAAAACCATCAATTAAAAAATGCACATAATTAAATATACACTAAAGGCAGATCAACTTTTTTGACTTTTTGCCCCCACTCAGCTCCTAAGACACCAAAACTTGGATTGTGCAAGAGATGCCAATCAGCTTTCCCTGGTTTTTAACACTCCCATCACTTTCTGGCTGCATCCAAAAGGACTAAAAGATGTGGAATTGGACAGAGAGGGGAAGAGTTACCCTGCAAGGCTCCAGTTAATACTGAAAATGGAAAAGCAGCCCAAGGAAACCTGGAAATGAGATGTACAGAAGGACCACAAGTGGTTCAAGGGGTCCAGAAAAAGCAGCTGGTGGTTCTTCCTGGCTCTTTTTTTTCTACACACACGGCTCAGTTAAATGGAAATAAAGTGGTTTTTCTTTGTTTTTTCTGCAGGGACACAAAAGGTAATTACAGGTAAAAGAGCTCCCCCACATGAATCTCTTGGCAGGGCCTGGGGTGCAGAGAGGAGCCACAGCACCACAAGAGCAGCCGGAAAATGGGAATCGACAATAAACAACTTGTGATTCCTGGGGATAAAACTGCTTCACAACGAGCAAATTGTACCAAAAGAATGGGCAGGCCCCACCAGCACCTCCTTTAATTCCTGAATTCAGCTCTCTGTCCCACTGAAAGCAGCTCACGGACACGCAAATAACCGAAATTTAGTCAAACACTAATTAAAATATCGGCCTGGATTAGCAGAGAATTTGGCTTCGATGATCTGATAGCAAATTCCTGATGTTCAAATCTTCTTATCTCTCTCTCTACTCATTAGTACCTACAATAAAGCAAAGACCCTTTAGGAAAAGGAGATGAAATAAGCCTGGGAAAAAAAAAAAAAAAAAAAAAAAAAAAAAAAAAAAAAAAAGAGCTGTGCTTTTTGTATAAGCTAAAAATTGCAAGTTTATAGAAAATAACCGTGGCACCGGCACCATTAGGCAGCTTGTTTAAAGGTCACAGGCAGTTTATGGCAGGGCTTAATTGCCTTAAAAAGAAAACACAGCTAAACACTTGCTTAGGGTAACAGGCAATTTGGAAGGGTTTAATTCAGCATTTTACAACAAACGAGAGCCTAAGTGCTAACAAGGTATTTGTCAAAAATTCTTTCTTCCCTGACTCCAGCCAAAGTTTTCCAATCTGCTCACGGCGGAATCTATTTATTCCCTCAGAGGTTCTGCTGAACTCCCCCCCAACAGGCCTGGAAGTGAGCAGAGATAAAGTAGAAAGTCTCAATTCAATGCCTTTTTTTTTTTTTTTCAGGGAGGGGGAAAAAAAACCCAAAAAAACGATAAAATCGTAAAATGATGGAATCATGGAATGGTTTGGGGTTGGAAGGGATATTAAAGATCACCTAGTCCCCATGGGCAGGGACACCTTTCACTATCCCAGGGTGCTCCAAGCTCCATCCAACCTGGCCTTGGGCACTTCCAGGGATGAGGAATCCACAGCTTCTCCAGGCAAGCTCACCACCCTCACGGGGAAGAATTCCTTCCTCAGTTATTATTGATTTTACTAGAAAACCAAATCCTTTCTGGCTGAGAAACCAGCCTGCTCTGAATTTGGATTAACAGATATGAAAACACGAACGCACAACTGAGAAAGGTTAAAAGAAAACAACGTGGTGGGTCATAGCTCCAGATAAAAAAAAAGAAAAAAAAAGCCGTATACACAAACACAATCTGACAAAAGGGGAAAAAAAGCTGAGCCCTCGGAATGAAGGAGTAAATAAATAAGCAACAACCCAGAAGGTTCCAGCTGCCTCGCTGGTGAATACAAAGCTGACATTTAAAAGGAGAATTGATCTGCTGCTTTTACAAGGGACTCACTTTCACAAGGTACAGGAAGGGAAAATGACTAAAAACCAGCCTAAATAAATGTAGGCAGAGCGAAACAAGCAGGTCAGGGAATTCCATTTGCACCTGAGGGGCAGGAGATAAGGGCTGAGCCTGGAAACAGCCAAGCCCTCACACTGCAGCTTTTGGGACTTGGCAAAGAGACAAAACACCCACAAATGCTGAGCCCTCTCTTCCCTGGAAAGCCCTGGGATAGAATTCCAAGAGCAATCCCTGGATCCCTGGAAGTGTCCAAGGCAGGTTGGATATTGGGGCTTGGAGCACCCTGGGACAGTGGGAGGTGTCTCTGCCCATGGCAGGGGTGGCACTGGATGGACTTTAAGAAGAAAAGTGTCAGAAGAAGACGGTGACAATGGTGTTTGTTCTTTCCATTACAGAAACACCAAAAAAGCACGTTATTCCAAACCCTACAAATGGGGAGAAAATGGCTTAAATTTAATGTGCTTAAAGTCATGACTGAAAAAAGCTCAGGAGGCCTCATCCTTTAGGCTGAACAGGGATTACATCCTGTGGCTACCAAACCCAATTCCAACCCAAACCTGTGACCCAAAGCGCTGTGAGAGGCAGAACAGCAGCAAGAAACCCTCTCAGGTGCCACCCAATTCCTGTGCCATCCAATTTCTGTGTCACCCAATTCCTGTGCCATCCAACTCCTGTGCCACCCAATTCCTGTGTCACCCAATTCCTGTGTCACCCAACTCCTGTGCCACCCACTTTCTGTGTCACCCAATTTCTGTGTCACCCAATTCCTGTGTCACCCAATTCCTGTGCCACCCAACTCCTGTGTCACCCAATTCCTGTGCCATCCAGCTCCTGTGCCACCCAACTCCTTTGCCACCCACTGCCTCGGCACAGGAGCTGTGACAGATTGAGCAAAAGCCACAGAAAAAGCGACTTGAGAAAAGGGAGGGGAATAAACAAAGCTGTTGGACTTGAATTGTACCTGGAGAGCAGGGAGAAAACATTTACTTCAGCAGGGTTTGTTTGTGTTGTCTGTTTTTTACCCACCTCAAAACCCCGAATCACTCCTAAGTTTATTAGCAGTAAAAAAAGCAAGGAGTTCCTGAATTTAGGGCTGCAAAATTCCCGTATTTTTGATGGACAATGCAGGGAATCACAAAATAACACCCAAAACCCAGAAGTCTTTGAAGCACTTGGAGCCTCCACTGCTGGCAACACTTTAATGAATGCCTGATTAAAACTGCTTTACGCTGCATTTATATCTTTTAATTCCAACCTTGACACAAGTTTTACCAAGGCTGTGTTTCATCAGCAGATTTGCTGCAGTATTTTGGTTGCGAGGCGAATCAGGATGAAGCTCAAAAGCGATTTTCAACCTTTGAGGAAGGGGCCAGCCAAATAATGGGATACAAGGGAAACTTAAGAAATCCAAAGGTTGGGAATTGTCTGCTGCCAAATTGCCACGGCACAGTGTGAGGTGGCATCAAGACAAATCAGTGAAGAGGAATTAATTAAGATGACCCTGAACTTAAAAAACCACCCTGGTGATCCTAAAGCAGAGATTCTTCAGGTAAAATCATGGGGAACACGGAGATCAGTGATGATATTCCTGACTGTCACTGCCTCCTTCTCCCTAAAAACAGGAAAAGGAGCAAAGGAACCCATTAATGGACCATTAATCAGGATTAACGAGGAGCTGATGGACAGCGCTGGGTGTTAACACCATGGATATTCAGGTGAGGGAAGAAACTGTTCCCGGTTTTGTTCACCTTTAAAAATCTCCTAAGAATCAACAAGCAAAAAGCAAAGAAAGAATTGTAAATCGTGGTTATGGTTCCTTTGTAATGTTTTGAGAAGAGCTGAACTCACTCCATGGCACGAAAGGATTTGTGAGCAAATGATGCACCAAAAGGGGGGGGATGACACAGATGACTGAAGCTGAGAGGGGGAGAGGTTTGGAAAATCTCTTTGAAAGATTCTGAGCTAGACACACAAAAAAAGGTGCTCAGTTTGCAGGAAAACAGCTCATCCTGGGACAAGCAAAGTGATCTGAGGAAGGAAGGAAGGAGAGAAAAAACATGTACAGACAAAAGTAAAAGGGTTATTTTGGGCAAACCTGGTCTGAAACACCTTAACACAAAGGACAAGCAGCTCTTGTTTTTCTGGAGTGTTCCAATGGCAGTGACCAAACACTGTTTTCCCTCTGCAAACTTTTAAATATTTATAAAATTATGTTCCTCACTCGCTGTCCTTTCCTCCAGCTACAGAAATTTAATTCCTTTGCATTTGCCTCAGTCACCCATCAATCATTCTCCTCCCTCCTCCACTCGCTGTAATTCATCAATGCCTTTCTAGCAACAAAGTGCTGGAACCAAAAGTGGTGCTCAAGGAAGAGAGGGGCTAAAAACAAGAGTTTTATCCAACTGCTCACTTGGACCTGAACACAAATCCTGCAATTCCTCCACCAGTATGAACAAATGACTTCCCTGAAAAGGCAGAATTATCTACTGGCATCACTGAAATCACCCAAGACTTTTCCCTTTCACTTCTCATTTCCATTTCCATCCCAAATGTTTCGGATGCTTTGGTAAAAACTGAATTTATGACACCTTTCTGCCAGCTTTAAAGCTGCATTTCCAAAGTAATTCCATCGATTTATCTGGATTATTTTATAGTGCCCCATAACCCTCCAACAATTTTTTTTTTTTGTGGTGTTGCTGCGATGTTTTACTGGGGATAAAATTCTGTCTTACACCCCAGAGTTTAAAAAAAGAATTCCTGGAAAGACCAATGACTGCTGGAAAAGCATCCTCTGTATTCCAGCCCTGCCCCACCTTCACCACAGCCTGATTTCTTCTTAAATAAACTTTCACCAGCTGAAATGAGGGGCTGTAATTTGCAGAGCCAAGAGCCTCCTGATGATGCTCTGAGAGGCCCTGAGGAGGAGCTGGGGTCATGCAAATTAAGCAGCTTCAGGTACTAAAACTTCCTGCAAGAGACTGCCCTGATAATGTAAATTACAGCAGGAAAAGAATGAGAGAAAGTCATTGATATAACATTGATAACTATGCCCAGGGGAAAAAAAAGGAAGGTGTTTCTAAAGGACAGAAATTCTGTGTTCTAACGCGGTTAAAACCAGCCTAGAGTTTATTTTAAAATATAATCAAAGCAGTATTTAAGGGAAAAAATGGGAAAAATTACAGAAAAGAGGTGAAAAGTGATCAAAGAATAAACATCCCCAGTCCTTCTGTGTGAAGAACTTACCAGTGTTCTACCAAACTCAACCTGGACAAACCAAATGCCCTCAGATCCTCCTGGTGTGACCTTTCACCAGACACACAAAGGCCAAGATTTCCCTCTTTTGTGACTCACCAGAACACATTCCAAGTACGAAAGGAATCAATAAAATTAACAAAACCCAAGGTGCCTCTTTCTCTCCTGTCCCTCACCCTTGGAAATCAGCAGATTTTCCAATCATTAGCCATTAACAGAAACCTCACATGAAATGAGGTAACAACCCTGGAGATGTCGCTTCTCAAAAGAGAATTTCAAGCAGAGCCCAAATTTAAATTTACCTATAAAAGCTTTCCTACAGAATCCCAAACAAACCCAAGTCTCTTATTTACACTTATTTAATTCCAAAACGTAAAAAAAAACCAAAAAACCTCTTCCACGGCAGCACCTGAATCCCAGCGCTGCACTAAGGAATGCAGAAAACAAAATGAAAAGTGTTTTTATTGATTTTTCCTTGTTCCAGCTGAAAGGCAGGCAGTAAATAAAATGCAGGCTGAGAGCTGCGCTGCTGGTTGTTTTTTTTTTTTTATTTATTTCATTATTCCAGGCTACTTAAGGTGTAAGGACTCTGCTCACTACAAGGCGTTTTTAATTGAAAGCCTCTCCTCGTGCCATCCTGAGCAAAGCCACAGGTGGCAGCTGCAGTCAGGGAAATAAAAATGGGATTTCTCAGCCCATGCCCAGGGCTACAAACAGCCCGAGTTGAGCAGGGAGGTGGTGTCACTCCAAAGGTTTTCCCAGAGGATTAACGTGGAGTGCACAGGAAAGTGAGGAGTGATGGAGCAGGACAAAGAATCATGGAATGGTTTGGGCTGAAGGGATCTTAAAGTTCATCCAGGGCCACCTCTTGCCATGGGCAGGGACACTTCCCACTGTCCCAGGGTGCTCCAAGCCCTGTCCAACCTGGCCTTGGACATTCCAGGGATCCAGGGGCAGCCACAGCTGCTCTGGAATGAGATGCTCATTATAGGATGAGTAAGAAGAGGGTAAATATTTTACACACAGAGCAAAAAACACCCTGAGAAAGTATTTCAGTATTTTGAGTCCCTCTTCCCACAGCCAGTGGGGCTCCTTGTCCTCTGTTCTCCAGGATATCCCTGCCCTGCTTCATTTCTCCTCTATCTCCTTTTCCTGGGCCACCTTTATTTGTTTTCCAGAGCAGCTGTGGCTGCCCCTGGATCCCTGGAAGTGTCCAAGGCCAGGCTGGACAGGGCTTGGAAGACCCTGGAACAATGGAAGGTGTCCCTGCCACGGCAGGGGTGGCACTGGATGAGCTTCTGGGTCCCTTCCAACCCAAACCATCCTGGGGTTCCATAATTTCTGCACAGCATTTCCATTTACTAACACCCCTTCCACTTCTGTTCCTGTTGTCACCCAGTCACTCAGTTGTGTTGTAAAGTCCTGCCTTTAAAAAAAAAAAACTTTTTTTTTTAAATAAAATGCCAAATGTGCAGTGGGAAAGCTCCAAAAAATCCTGCTGTTACTCGCATCAGAAAGCAGAGCAGGAGATTTATTGTTTTCCTGACATTAAAAAACCTGAAGTTTAAGTCAGCACTGGAAAAGAAAGGAAAATAGGTGTTGGGAGCATTCCCTGCTTTTGGAGAAACAAAACACTGACAGCTTTTTATTTCCTGGGGAAAAGACACAGGAGAAGGATGTGCCCGTGAGGAAAACACCAACTCCTCACTCTGTATCATAAGGATGGAAGGAAGAATAATCAAAGGGCTCCATCTCTCCTCCCCACCTTCATTCTTCCTTCTTGTCTTCCTAATTAAAAAAAAAAAATCAGCTGGAAATAGCAACGATCCTCCCTCTTATCCCATGGATGGGTTTCTGCAGTTGCAGTGTTTATTACCTGCCACAAGGGCAAATGCAGACACAAAAACCAAAGTTGCCTAAAGATTTTTTATTTCATTAGATGACATGACCTTGAATTACTTTATTCACTATTTCTTCATTGTTTTCAGCATTTCAGCTTTTAAATTATAGAAACAAATGGCAAATATTAAGTTTTCCCTATGGGGATCTCGTGGGTCAACAGCGGAACCAGAAGAATTAAAGTAATAGCACAGATCTCCATGATCTTGAGCTAATTAATTTATTAATTACTATGCAGAGCGTGATCAATGCACAGTCCAGTGGTGGAGAGACTGGACATGAAACTGTTTCCTCCAAGGCTGAATCTCCTGTCCTGGCCACTGCTGCTGCTCTCTGCTCTGGCTTCTGGTGGTGTGGAGCACTCCCAAAATATCTCCTCTGGAAGAACTTGGATTCCTCCTTCCAGCAGCCAAGCTCAGGCTTCCAGGGAAGTGCCATCAATCTGTCCCTGGCCCCTGCTCTGCTCCCCTCTCTGCAGACTGCTCTTAGGAAGCTCCTTCTGGGTCAGAATTTCCCCTCAAGGGCAGATGGCAGAATTATGGAATTGTTTAGGTTGGAAAAGAGCTCTCAGATCACTGAGTCCAACCACTCCCAGCACTGCCAAGGCCACCATTGGCCCATGGACCCAAGTGCCACAGGCAAATGGATTTTAAATCCCTCCAGGGAGAGGTGATGCCTTGAGTTTTGGCTTTCATGTTTTTCAGGTTCTGTGCTGCCCAGGGGTGTAGATCTGAGCCTCATGTTAGGCGCTGGTCAGGTCTCTGCACAGAGCAGGGAGACAAAACAAATCCTTTTCCTGCTGAAGACCAAGGACAACTTTCAGGCCCAAAAGCACAAACAAGGGGGCTGAAGAGAGAAAACAAGAAGGATGGGACCTCACAACCTGAAGCTGTAATTGGACAATTAAACCCCAATATGCAAATGGACCAAAACTTATAAAAGTGTGAGACCTCATGATCACTCAGCCATTCTGTGACCATTTTGGGTCCACCTTGGGTGTAGCCCTGGCCAGGCTCTTGTCCTACCCAAGGTGGATCTTAAAGGCCTTTCAATAAATACCTACTTTATTCTCTAGCTCTGTCCAGTCTCTGTTCCAGGTCAGCCTTCCCAAGGCATCACGGGGACTCCACCACCCCCCTTTCTACGAGAAATTTCCCCCAACATCCAACCTGACCCTCCCCTGGTGCAACTTGGGGCCATTTCTCCTCCTGTCCCTGTTCCCTGGGAGCAGACCCTGACCTTCCCTGGGTGCCCCCTCCCGTCAGGGAGTTCTGCAGAGCCAGGAAGTCCCCCCAGAACCCTCTTCTTGTTTTACATTAAACAAAAACCACCCACAAATGGCTGCACGTGCACTCAAGTGCCCCATAAAAGCGAATATTGCTGTCAGTAATTCAGCGTGCGAAAGAACGGCTCCATTTCAGGCAAACGTACAAACTCACTCTATAAAACTGGCACATAAAGAGATGGAAAATGCCCTAAAATGCATTCCAGCTCAAACAGGCATTTTATCTGTTCCAGACATTCCCAAATTCTCCAATTCAAAGCGTGCTGGAAATGGGTTCTTTCAGACACCCTGTAATGTGCAATTATAGGACAGCAAATGTGATCCCATTGCCTCGCGCTCTTGGAATTATCAAGATGCTGGAGAGGAACACACAACGGGAACACCTGATATTTGTGTGCTGCTCTGGCTGGCTACAGAATCAGAAAGAAAGAAAGAAAAAAAAAAAAAAAGCCATCACTTAAAAAAAAGAAAATAAATTTAACTTCATACAAACGTAAGCTGTCACAAAGTACCCCTGCATTGTGTTTATCCGACTGGGAAAAGCTGCCAGTCTTTTATTAACAATCCTTGCCTGCATTACTCAGTCACTGCACATTAGAACCAGCAGCTGGAGAGTTTTGAGTGATAATGAAACCTGTAACAAGCCATCCTCAGCCGTCTTTTCCAAACAATAAGGGAATTAAAATTTCAATTTAAATGCAGAGGTTTGAAACACGCTTCAGTGGCAAAATTACTTCCAATTAATGTGAGTGGAATACAAAGAGCGGGCTGCAGGGATGGGATGCAGCAGGCTGGAATGATGCCTTTGGAGGGATTGCACCAGGGGCTGCAAAGGTCTGATTCTGACTGGATGGAGCACAAGGCTACGGGAACAGCATCAATCAGGGCTGCAGTCGCAGGGTGAGGGCTGCAAAATCCTTGTCACATCACTCTGGGCTTCTCCTGAGCCACCAGCAGCTGCTTACCTTGAGGAATGAAACCAAAGGACAGGCAGATCTATGGACACTGGTGCCTCCCTGACAGATCAGTAATGATTTTACATAATGTTCCTATCATATCAAAGGGGAAGGGGATTATCCTGCAGCCAGTGAGTGATTACAACATCACAGCCTCGCGGAGCCGTGTTAACACAAGATGGCAAAAGCCAACGAGCCCGCAGTGATTTTTGGCCGGGGAAAAAGCTGCAAATGCAGGTGAATTACTGCTTCTTTATCCAGGCACATTTGTCTTCAGATGAGAATTGCAAGTGGCTGAAATTGAGTGTTCAATTTCCACTTGAGGTTTTCCTCTGCATTCCTTGATGGATATTCAAAACAGCCCGTGAAGTAACAGCTGCTTTTTGCATCATTATTATTTGATTTATTAGAAAATATTTGCTGTGCTGAAAACAAAAAAAAACACAACCAAACACAGAGCAGCAACAGAAATACTGCAGGAGTCTATAAATCAGAGAGATCTACTGCTGTCTCTCCCTCATAGCCACAGGCAACTTCACCCAAGCACACATATTTATATATACATAAGTGTTTATACTTAAAATAAACGTACACAAAATATTGCAAACCAGTGAGATATCAAACACACAGGCTGAAAACCATTTCTAAAGCGTAACGTAGGAGAAATCTTAAGCAAGGTTATTTTTCTTCTCACACTTCCTAAAACACAGATTTCGAATAGGAAATAGATTACTCGTCTGGAATTTTGAGAAGAATTTTTTTTAATTTGAAAAGGAACCCACAAAAAAAAACAAAAAAACCCCCCCAAAAAACCCAACAAAAACCCAGATCATCAAGTCCAATCTATGTGGGAAATCCAGCAGAGGGAACAAGGTAAGTTTCACAAAGTCATGTTTAAGTTCAAAATAAGATAAAGCAAAAAGGAGGAAATTAAAGTTCAGGGTGACAATTTCCAGCTCTTTCTGCTGTTGGGTAATGACTTATTAAAAAGAAATGAAGAGGCACAGCTGAGAGAGACAACAAAGGACAGTAAAGTGGAAAAAACCCAACAAAATAAGGCAATAAAAAGATGCCCTTAAAGGCACTGTCTGGCAAAGAGGAGTAAGAAATGGAGATGGAACTTTTGTCTCCACTTTTTAACCACGGAGTGGTTCAGGATGGAAAGGACCTGTGGAGAACATCAAATCCACTTCCCTGCCCAAGCATGGGCACCCAGAGCCATGTCCAGTCTGGATTTGGAAATTTTCCACAGAGGGAGACCCCAAAACCTCTCTGGGTCTATAGGGCTTGAACTTGTTCAAGTGTTCAAGCATCCTTCCAGTAAAAATGGGCTGGTTTAGGATCAAACTGTTCCCTGGGTTTCTTCTCCCAAGCCTGGGCACCATCAAGTAGAGTCTGGCTCTGTTTTCTATGAAACAATAATAACCATCAAAACCACCTCCCTGAGGATTCTCTCAGCCTCTCTCCACGTGTGAGATGCTCCTTAACCACCCCTGTCACCCCTCACTGGACCCAGTAACTCCATCTGTCTTTACTGGAGGGCCCAGAACTGGACCGAGCACTCCACATGTCAGGATTGAGAAGAGAAAAATCACCTCTCTTGGTTTTAATTGCTAGGAGACAGTTGTAGGAAAGGAAGGAGTGGAGCCTGGTGAGGAAATGTGCTTGTTAAGTTTAGAAAAAGAAGTTGTTATTAGAGAAGTCCAGGAAACTTCTGACAAGACTGGAACTGAAAGGCAAGCTTATGAAAGAGATGGAACTGAAAAGAAAAAACACTTGAAGGGAGGGAGAAAAAGAAAATTAAATAAGAGCTGGAAGTAAGCAGAAAGGATCAAGGGCCCTGGGAAATGAATCAGAGTCTCAAAACCAATTAGGTTGGAAAAGATGTCTGAGATCATCAAGTCCAATCTATGGCCAGTCCCCACCACTGAGTGCCACTTCCAGGAATTCCGTGGACACCTCCAGGAGTGGGGACTCCAAACCTCTCTGGGCAGTTCATTCCCACCTCTAATCACCCTTTCTGTGAAGAAACTCCTCCTAATGCCCAGTCTAAACCTGAAGACTTTGTCCTCTCATCCAGACAATGAGGCAAACCCACTTAAACTGTGCAAGAATCTCCCCTCTGAATAATGACCAAAGCTGTGACCTCCCCTCTGAATAAGGACCAAAGCATTCTGGGGTTGGAAGAGGAGGGACACAGGACTGTTCCTTCTATAATAAAAATGGGTTTGAAATAATCGGCAAGATTTTAAGGAAAAAGATGCTCTGGGGAGGTGTCTGGAAAATTAATTTTAAAATAGAAAAGGGGCAAAGGAAAGGGGGCAAAAGAAAGGGTGAAAAGG
>VXBN01015728.1:127299-182042 GCA_013397395.1 Sinosuthora webbiana
TGTTGGTCAGGGTGTTGGAAGCAGTCCAAATAAATCCTCCTGGAGTAACAGATGTGGTTCTGTTGGAGAAGAGATGATCCTGTAGAAGGATCCAGTGGTGGTGAGATGGGTCTGGTCTTCCTCTGGAGACCAGTGGAAGACAGGCTGCCTTGGTGTTTCTGACTCCCAGTTTTTATTTAGGTAGGAATGGTTGGCTCCTTCCACTGGGTGGAGCATCTCATAATGGGATGATGTAATTTTATCAGTCGTGGTGAGCTTTAATGGCCCATTAACAGCAGATATCCCCATGGAAGAGATAAGGAACACTGGGCTGATGTAATGTGTCATGTCACTGGTGAGCTTTAATGGCCCATTAACAAAAGATAAGGAACACTGGGATGATGTCATGTGTCCTGTCTTTGGTGAGCTTTAATGGCCCAATAACAAAAAATATCCCCACACAGGGAATGGGAGGCTGAGCAGAGATTAGAAACAATGTCCCACCCGGTTTTAACAACTGGCCTGTTATCAGAGAAGGCAGTTACCCCCTCCCTTCTGGAGTTAGAACAGATAAAGAAAAACCTCCCCTACTGGGGTTCAACAGATGGAATAGAATAATTTTTTTTTTGTTTTTTTTTGGTTACAAACCCCAAGACACACCCTGATGGTGCGAGCGTGATCCTTTCGTGTCCATCTAGCCACAGCCAGAAGCACAGAAACCCCTCAGGGCCATCTCTCACCTGCTTGATCTTGTTCCTGGAGTTGGTGATGCGCTCGGTGATGCTCTGGTAGGTGCGGATGGCCGTGGTCAGCTCCGTGTAGTGCTGCACGATCAGCTCGTCCAGGTCGCGGTCGCATTTCTCGTACGCCTCCTCCAGCCGCCCCTTCTCGTTCTCCCGGTCCTCCACGTCATCGCTGCTGGATAAAGTCCTGAGGGCACCAAGGGGTTTATTTCAGTGAGGCTGTTGTAAACCACAGCAACACAGACTCTGACTGCAGAAAGCTGAAAGCGACTCCTCTATTTTTGGGATGTGTCTCTCTTTTTATATCATTCTACACAGACCAATTTGATTGGTGAAACAAAGACAAACTTCTCCAATCACACTGGTTAGACCAGAGGGACATCAAGAAGTCCCTCCCGGGGAAAAGAATGTAAACGAAGTTTACACTTACAAAAACGTGTCTCCTGTTTACAGAAAATTCCCTGGGGAAAGAATTTCAGAAAACCAAAACATCTCAGGCACAAAACCAGGGCTACAGTGTGGGAAATGGATTTGTAGAGAATTTTTTAAGCTCGACAGGAAGTTTACATAGTATGCATCTGAGTGTGAAGGTGGTCAGTTCGATCCTCACACGGGGCACCATTAAATGTGGGGGTTTTATCTTCTTTTCTGTCAGAGTCAGGATTAAATGCTCGAGAAACAGTTTTTGTGTCCAGACTCAGATATTCATTAATTGTTATCTATGTTACAGTCTCACAAGCTGTGAGTTCTAGCTAACAAAGCAGAAAATGGCTCTGTCTGTATCTCTCTACACAAAGCCTTTTAAGCACAAACTGTCCAATTAAGAAATGACACCTGAATTATTTTTACTTTAACCCAATAACCGACCACCCGTGGCCCGCAATGAGGATTTTTCTACCCAATTACAAGATATCACCCAGACCCATGAAGAAGAAGGTGAAAAATAACTCAGCCTCTGCCCTAAAAACTCCATCTTGCTTTATATATATATTACTACAGTCTAAACCCTTAAACGGTAAGTTTTCCACCCTGTGATATCACACACTTTTATTCAAACTCCACACCCACAATCCCAGTGTTATCACTCAATTTTGGAAGCCTCTTCCAAGGCCTCAGCTCAAATGCAGTGTTTTCTTGAGGGTCAGTGCCTGTCAGCACAGAAAGCCTGAAATTCTCAGTGCTCAAGGTTCCAACATGCATCTGTATGCAAACTTTGAGACAAAAAACACTGACTTAGAATGGCCATGGAATAGGACAGACATTGTTAAGAGAGAAATGGAACTAGAAACAAATTTCAAATTATGACCTTGCAAACAGACCACATATTTTGGAGAAACAGAACTACAAAAGATGCATTATAGTAGAACCCACGAGGATAATTTCAGATGATTTGCTTTAAGGCATTTAACAGCATAGTGTGGCAAAAGCTGATAGGGCAAAAAAATGCTTATAATGTATCATAATTAGGAAATAGTTTGGCTTCTGATTGTGATGGAGTGAAATGTAACACCTGTACTGTCTCACCCTTCACAGGAGACCGAAAATGGAATAAAAGTTTTAAAAACACCTCCCAGTTGCCCCATGTCTGGGTCAGAAAAAGGGATAATCCAACAGGCTGGTGCTCGGTAGAGATCAATGCACTGCGAGAAAATAAAAACCATCAATATTGTGGTTTATTGCTCTGCCAGTTTTCAAACCCTTCAGAGCTTTTTTTTTTCCCCTTTTCAGGGAAAAGTTCTCTACTGGTCATCATATTGCCAGACAGTCATTAATACAGGCACAATGGAACATCTGAAATATTTCTTGATTTATTATTTATGAAGAGCTATAAGGAAAAAATCCTAACTTTAGCCCTGGGAATCAGAGCAACTTGTGCAGTGTTGTGGTTCCTATAACTCACCTGCCGAAGGTAAGGGATGTGACAGGGACACAGAGAAATCCATCACAAATCTATCCAGGTTTCCCAACGGTCAGTTTTCAAATCTAAACCAGCACAACAAAATAAGGCCCCAAGACCTTATTTCCACCCCTCAATTATTTAAACCTCTAACATCATGTATTAAGATTCTTTTGTATTTTTTTATTGAAATCAATTGAGATTGCAACAAAACCGCTGAAAATTTGGTGAAACTGGACATAGCTCAAAGCTCCTTGATGTCACTCCAAATATCTGTTCAAGAATCAATGTAATCTTCTCCTTCTCCCTGTGAGAGGATAAAGATCCCAGAAAAGAGCAGCAACTTTTCCTGATATCCAACCTCAGCCTCCCCTGACCCAGCCCCATGTGCCTTTAAAGTACCTGCACGTAAGTGAAATAAGGTCCCTCAGGACTGTCCCTGTCACAGAGAACAGAGATCAGAGTTTCCCCTCCTGACGAAGCTGCGGCCCCCCATGAGTCTCCCCTCAAAGCAGCTCCTTCCAAAGAGTAAAATTCACTGCAGCATTTCAAGTTCTATGCTGCATGGTAGCAACAGAAACAGGAATCCTTTCTTGTGTTATTACATTAATATTCTGCTCCCAAACCTCTTTAGTTGTGTCTTAATTCAGCTTTTCACAAACAAAATGATTTTTTAAATTGTATTTTAGCCAAAGCTCTTTAATATGGCTCTGAAAAGTAAGAATACTAGACAAGGTTGCTCACAGCCCAGAAAATATAAATTTTAGTGTACGGCTCCCTGCCCATGGCAGAGGAGTTTGAACCAGACCATCTTCAAGCCCCTTCCAATCCAAACCATTCCACACTCAAACAAAAATCACGTGCAAGGCTGGCAGAAAGTCATCCTCTGTTAAGAGATAAATCCATTTTCTTTGTGAAGAGCTGCTTATTTCTGCTGGAAGAATGTCCTTCAGCATGGCTACAGTGGACACAAGGAATATCCTCGTCAGGAATTGACATTTTGCTTGGGTTTGGAGCTGCACAGGATTGCCTGTCCCAGCAGTTAATGAAAACATCCATCCTCCCTGACCCGCGGCACAGATCACAGGAGAATCCTGGATGGAGACAGACAAGGGAACAGCAGAACCAAATTGGCCCCAGAGCACAGGCTGGGAAAGTTTCGTAGCTTTAATCAAACAAAATTCGATTTCACAATTCTGGATTTGCCAAAGAATCCATCTGCAGCACCAGCAGTTGGTTACAAAAAGCTGAAGATCTCTCTCCAAAGCTAAGACTAACATCGCTCATGTCAGAGATGCCACGAGGATTCCACTGCTCCAGCAAATTCCCTTCCAGCTCAGGCTTCCTAACAAATCCCAGCCATATTTTATAAGCAGATTTATATTGTGTTGCTCAGGCTTTTTGTGTTTGCATTTGAATTTAGCTTGTCCTGTCTACAGGAAAAATACATTTTGCTAAAAGCACCTGACATCTGCCCAGCGAAGCAGAGCTGTTTGTGAGTTCCTGATCTCAGAAACCCCAAAAGTGGCAGAAGGACAAAGGCAGGTCAGAAACCTCACCAGATTATTTCTACTATTTCTACATTCTATTTCATACAATGACCATGAACAGTTCTGGTCTCCTCTCACCCTTGAAAAGGCAACTTAACCAAGAGGAACAAAAGTTTCAGGCTCAGTCAATTGCCACATTCCAGGATTTCCAGCTGGTTCTGTTGGATGCAGAATAAACACCTGTATTGGGACCATCCTGCTTTTCTTAATTACCTGGTTTGGGAGAACACTGTGGGAACAATCACCACTAAAAATACCACCACACTCCTATTTTGAGCAGAAAGTTTGTATTTATTTACAGTCCTTTAATCTGTTCTGGTTCAAAACATCACAGAATAATTAAGGTTGGAAAAGATCTCTGAGATCATGAAGTCCAACCATGAACCCAGCACTGCCAAGGCCGTCACTAAATAATGTTCCCAGGCAACAAATCCTACACTAAAAAGGATAAAAAGTTCCACACAACAACCAATTTTCCCCAACAGGTTTTTTTTTTACCCCTCCACTCACTTGAGTTTACCTTCAACACCTGTAGATTATTTCCTTACAGGCAGGGTAAGAGTTTAAATCAAAACCCAAGACCCAAATGGAAAAAAGCAACTGAGATATTTTTTTTTATCCCCTTTCATTTTACTAAAAAACCCAGTAAGTTTTAGAAATGTAAGGTGTTGGGTTTAGGATCTGATTATTTCCAGTGATAACAAATCTGGATTAACCACGTGGAATTTGAAACTTTGTACACCTGAATTTCCCATCTAAATCTCATGGTACAGGAGCTTTTCTTTTTCCTGCTCTGCACAAAAAAAAAAGAGAAGAGAAAAGCAAGGAATGTTTAATATTCTTGAGATCATACATGCTCCTGCTAACACTGCAGAAAAGTAAGCCAAGGGCATCTCTGCTTATTTTAGTCCTATTAAAATGTGTCGCAAGGAAGGAGAAAAGTCAACACGGTGTTTGTCAAACAGAAAGGATCCAAATTGTTTGGGAAAGGAACTTTGCAGGAAGAACTTTGAAGGGGGGAGAAATCACAAAACAGGACGGGATTATGAAAAGATGAGAAATGCACATCAGCATTTCAGAACTCCCTGAAAAAATATTCCAAGCAGAGGACAAACAGAAGGAAAATCAGTTCAGAGCCCGAGTAGCAGATGATGAACTCGGTGGGGGGTTTCCAGGAGGGATTCCTGAGCAGTTCACTTTTTTTTTTTTTTTTCATTTTGATTTTTTCCTCCTCTGTAAGAGACCTGGAATTTGTACTTGGCAGCTGGATGGCTGCAGATGCCTGTCTCATTAGCAAGAGCTCACCAGGATTACGGTAATTCCAACTGCCTGGGAGTTCTGCTGAGAGACATTTTTATGCTACTGTGAAACAGAAATTCATTGAGCCAAATCTCATTGACTTCTGATTTTACACAGTTTAAAAAAATACAGATTACACGAATGCAAAATGCTCAATTCACTGGAGTCACTGCCACAGATGGAAGAGAGGAGAGAGAAAACGATCAGGCACAATCCTGAAATGTTTTTATCACGGGATGTGCAGCACTTTTCTCGGGAGAAAATAAATGAACCTTGTTATTTCCCTGAGGTCACTGAATTTACACTGGAATTAGATTAATAAAAAAAGTCCTTTGGGACTATTCGTTTTTGTAGAAGTTGATCTGTAGGTCACAAGCATTTTTCATCTCCTATTTCCAGCATCCAACCCAACGAGCAGAGAGAGGGAGGAGATGGAAAGGCTTTTTCAGGAGTCCTGAAAAATTGTGCAAATGCCCAAAGCCTCCAACTGCTTCCTCCAACAGCTCACATCAAAGGCAGGGATAGCTCATTTCCAAAGGTAAATACAAAGGAAAAAGTATTCACATTTATATATATTTATATACATAACTGCCAGCTCTACCACTTCTGCACGAGGCTGCACCTCCCTTAAAAACTGAATTAATTCCATATTCTCCAAGAATCTTCCTGCCTCAGCACCTCAGGTGAAGGGAGAAAGTGCCACAACCCAGAAGAAGTTTGAATTTACTCTCACTTGTCCTCCTAAAGCAGCTGCACACACTGTAGCCATCAAAAGCTAAAGGGTAATTCACTTTTTAGTGAAGAGAAAGGCGAGATTTTTCATTTACATACTTACTATAAATGCTCAACTAAGTACTCAGAAGAAGTTGAAAAAACCCACTTGTGGTATTAAAGCTTTTTTCCCCCCCACAGATCTCAGAGTCTCAGAATTTTCCTCTGAGAACCAAAATGAAATGGTTCTCTCAGTAAAATGCCCAGTTTTGAGAAGACAGGTTGGGAGAGCTGGGGAGGAGAAGGATCCAGGGAGAGCTTCCAGAACATTCCAGGGCCTCAAGGGGCTCCAGGAGAGCTGCAGAGGGACTGGGGACAAGGCCTGCAGGGACAGGACACAGGGAATGGCTTCCCACTGCCACAGGGCAGGGCTGGATGGGATCTTGGGAAGGAATTCCTGCCTGGGCTGGAATTGCCAGAGCAGCTGTGGCTGCCCCTGGATCCCTGGAATGTCCAAGGCCAGGTTGGATGAGGCTTGGAGCAGCCTGGGGCAGGGGGAGGTGTCCCTGCCCATGGAACTGGATGGGATTTAAGGTCCCTTTCAATCCCAGCCATTCTGACTTGAAGGAAATCACACCACGTCTCATTTTTATAAGGAAAAAACTGTGGTGTGTATTTACCACAGAAATACAGACAGAGCTTCAAAAAATGCCACACAGTCTGCAGGGATAAAAGACATTTTTCTCTACAAACCAACGTGATTTATCTGGTCCCAGCAACATCCAACAGCAGCACACTCCACACACTCTGTAGGAAGTTATTTCCCACCACAGCCAGCGTTGGAGATCTCTTTGTGCTTTGACAAATCAATGATTTACACAGATCTGGCCCAGAGGTGCCTGTGCCCAATGAACAACAACCACCCGGCCTCATCTGCTGGCTAAAATTACTCCCACGCTGTGATGCATTAATTTGGGGAGGAAAGGAAGAAACAGGAAACTCTCCAGCATCCAAACAACGCAAGAGAACAACAGGCAGGTGCTGTAAAAGGACAGAAAATAAGTTATCATTTCTTCACAAGCTGATACGCTTCTGTTGTTGTCGGCAGCTGAGAGAACACGATGTGTACTGAGCGTGAAAAACGAGTTCCGCTCTCTTAGAAAAATTTATAAGTTTAATAAAAAAAATAAAAATAGACAATTTAGGAGAGAGAAGAGCAAAAGTTCCAGCTGGGGTGCCTCACCAGAAAGCACACAGTTCTATTTCAAATACTGTGTTTTAAGGATTGCTGTGTTACATATTCAATAGATTTTAATGCACGATTCAAAACATTCGAGTTTTTATCTGCTTCAAGTATCCCCAATCATCTTATCTGGTAGATTTATTTGTGGGTGGCTCCACTCTGTCTGGCAACATGGGTCTTAAGAAATCTTTCTGTTGAGGTTTTTAGTTATTTTCATTTTGAAAAAAAAAAAAAAACAAAACAGAAAGTTAGTAGTTTTTATGCCAGGTTACAAGGTGATGACCCTTTCCTTACACCTTCTGGCTTGGTCAGTTTAGATGTTACAAAGAAGAAGAAAAAAAAAATAACCTCAAGTCTTTTTACTGTTAACCTTCTGGTATAATTAAAAATATATATATGTTCATTACCTTTCTAAACTCTACTAATAAAACATAATACCATACAATTATACACAGAGTATTCATGTTAATATTTGTGAAAAGCCAACTATATAATGTGCATTTATAACACTGAGCAAGTCAGCAGCAGCAGAAAACAATCACCATTGTGACACTCATGTGGCACAACAGGTGACTCCAGGAGAACAGCAATGCCACAGGGATGATCAGCTGCAGAGCCATGAAACCACTCACCCCCCTCTGTAAAAATGCTGTTTCCCAGCTTCAAAAGCATCCCAGCCTCAAACCGGGATTTAACACCGTGGATCCCACCAGAGAACACACATCACACACGGGTTCATCTTTATTCTGTCTGTCACTCCTGATCCCACAAATGCGGGCAGCTGATCTGCACCAAACTCCTACCAGAAGAGCTTTGATGGGGGTGAAATGCACACCACGTTTGTCTGCTCAGTGCCCAGACCAAGAAAGCTCGGCACAAACTGAGAATAACCACAGGAAATGCTTTTCCTGGCACCATGGCAGGTCCTACAGGGCCAAAGAGCTCAGCTGGTGTTGCCAAACCACAAAACTTCCAGGGGATGGAGTGTTTTGTTCACACAGATGTCCACAGCAAATGTGGAAAAAAAAAAAAGGGTTTCTAAACCAATCTGGAGTCTCCTCCACCTCTGTTTGCAGGTCTATTCCCTGTGTGATGGGGAAGGTTCAGTTTTAGCACAAACACTCTGTGGTTGTACCTCAGACTGAAGCACAGCAGCAGCAGATCCATTTCCAGAGAATGGTTTGGGTGGGAAGGGACCTTAAAGTCCTTCCAGTGTCACTCCTGCCACGGCAGGGACACCTCCCAGTGTCCCAGGGTGCTCCAAACCCTGTCCAACCTGGCCTTGGACGCTTCCAGGGACCCAGGAGCAGCCACAGCTTCTCTGGGAATTCCAGCCCAGCCCCTCCCCACCCTCCCAGCCAAGAATTTCTTCTTTAAACCTCATCTAAATCCAACCCCCTCCACCTTAAATCTATTCAATCCATCCTCCTTTGTCCTATTTTCCCCTCTCTTTTATTCCACAAGGGCCAACAACAAAAATAGCTCAGGTAGAGACAAACCCAGGAGTTTTCAAGCCCCAAATGCCCACAGTCCATCCCCACTTAGGTCTGGGAGGTGCTGAATGCCTTTGGAGCAGGCACAAACTCAGTGCTGTGACCCTGAATTCGCAGTGCCATCCACACCCCCCCCACCTCATCTCATCCCCTGTCACTTCATTCCCTTCACAGGAGGATTTTTTTCCCACCAAATCCTGCATTTTGCTGCCCCCCACCCCCTGATATTTTTGCACTTTGGCAAAAATTTCAGCTACAACCTTTACGACGATCCATTTACAGCATCAACCTCACAACTACACCTTGAACAGGAATCAGGTTTGAGATTCAGCAAGAATTTCTGTTTACACTGAGGACTCATTTTTACCCCACACATTCTGCATTCTATTTTCCCCTCTGTTTTCCAGTGCAGATGAACAATTCCTTTCGCCAGCCCGCTCGCTGTCAGCTTCCTACCTGCCCAATAAAACACCAAGAAAATTAGATTATGTCAATTCCTTAAGAGAAAACTGTTAACATTAATGAATAATACATGGCTTCATTTCTGTAAATTTGCTTTTTCTGATGCCTCCAGCCAGGCTGGGTGGATAACTGCCTGCCTATTTTACCTGCCCTAGGGCCAGCCCTGTTAAGTGTGATTACTGTTAAGCTCTGCATGGCAAACTGAGGCTTAATTATCAATTTCTTGACTAGAAAATTTGTTTCACAGGAAGAACATTGCACTAACAGTATGTGGGCATTATGCTTCTGTGGATTCTTTTCACGAAGCAAAACTGAAGGAACAGATAAGGCAAATACAAGTTTTAGGAAATTAATGCCCAGTTAGCACCAGATAATTTTTACAGGGAAGGAGAGTTGAAGACCCTGTTGGTTTTGACCACCACTGTGGGTGTGCAGCATCTTTTTGTCCTTCTAAAAGCCTTTTTTTCTTCTGCTCCCCCGAAATCAGAGCAGACTTATGTAAATATTTGTGGTTAAAGGCAGAAAAGAGCATTACAGGATGCACAGGTGCAGCTTGGAAATCCAGGAATAATCCTCTTTTCCTTCTGGATCAGGTTCCTTTGAGCGTGCAATTCGCTTTTCTTCACTCAGCATTGCTCATTCAAATGAAAATACTCATTAAAGGCAGCGGGAAACACCACCAAAATAAAGGGAAAATAAAAAAGCAAGCTGATCAAATTTAAATATTTCTCATCTGATCAGGGAAAAAAAAAAAACATTTTAGTGAAGTGCATTTGAACTGAGTGTTGAATCAAACAAAGCTCCAATTTTCACAGGACTCCACAGTAAACTCTCCACCCCCTGTTCCGAGGGCTCTGGGCTGTATCACAAACCTTGTTGAGGCTCCCAGTCCCTCACTTTAAAACCCCTTTGAAGCTCCAAACACACAGTTTGTGGTACCAGCTGCTCAGAGTGTGGCTGAAAGCTTGTCCTGCTCAAAGCTCCAGCTGCATTTCATGTGTGGCCAAGGCAGGACTCACTGATGTACTGACCTGTTCCTCCAGAAAAAAAAAAAAAAACACCAAAAATCTGTTTAAACAGCATTAGCCCTGGGCAAAATGCAGAATTTCTGGGATACACAAGATCCATTCCTCCCAAAGAGACTGGGGGAGGTTTGCACTGTTTTATGGTTTGGGTGAGAGCTGAAGGTTAATTCTTTTACTGCTGGCTCAGAAATCTGCAGGTTACAAATGCTGGGGAGGTTCTACACAAAAGTCTTGTAAAATGCTGCTTGTGATTCACAATTTATCACATTAAGGCTGGAGAAGACCCATAAATTCATCAAGTCAAACTTGCCAAGGCCACCACTGCCCCACATCCCCAAGTGTGACATCCACATATTTTTTTAATGTGTATGAAGACTCCACCACTGCCCTGGACAGCCCTTCCCAGAAGGAATTTCTCCTGTTGTCAAAAATCTAAACCACATGATATATATTTACATTTTAACACGCCTGGCTACAGGCTGTGTTTGTGTTCACACTCACTTTACACATGGAAGGAAATGGGAGGGGCCCTGTTAAGTCTGGTGTCAGAAATTCTGGATTCTCTTCCCGGCTCTGCAACCACCCTTGGCTTGAGCAAGTCATAGAACCAGAATTAGTAAGGTTGGAAAAGACCTTCAAGATCATCAAGTCCAACCTTCAACTGAATGCCCACTAAACCATGTCACCAAGTGCCACTTTTGCCTTTTTTTTTTTTTTTTAACACTTCCAGGGATGGGAGGACTCCACCCCTGCCCTGGGCAGCTGTGCCAGGGCTGGACAATCCCTTCAGGGAAGAAATCTTTCCTAAAATCCAATCTAAACTTCCCCTGGCCCAGCCTGAGGCTGTTCCCTCTCCTCCTGTCCCTGTTCCCTGGGATTAGATACCAAATCCCCCCCCGGCTGTCCCCTCCTGCAGGGACTTGTGCAGAGCCACAAGGTCCCCCCTGATCCCCCTTTTCTCCAGGCTGAGCCCCTTTTCCAGCTCCCTCAACTTTTCCAGAGGCTCCAAACCCTTCCTAGCTCCCTTCTGGATCCACTCCAGCCCCTCAACGTCCTTCTTATCAAGCAGGACCCCAAACTGCCCTCAGGATTTGAGATGGGACCTCAGCAGTGCCCAGCACAGGAGAATTCACATTAAATGTATCACAAATTATCACACATACTCGCACCAGTCCAAAATAAACAGCACGGCCTTAAAACTATCAAAATCACCCCTCAGGAAAGAAAATGAAAGGGATTCTTTCACCTTGTTATTCTCCCTGTTACACCACACCAAGGACCTAAAACACAAACCCGAGTACAACAAGGTAGAGAAAAGCAAAGTACAGCCCGAGCTGAAAGACAATTGTGAACAACAAAGGATCTGTGGAGTTAAACAAAAGAAAGCAGTTGCCAGAAGCAACAAATAATAACTCAAGCAGAGCACTGTGGATGTGCAGAAAGCTCAAGTCTCCTCTCCGCAGGAAACAACTGCAGCGTGCCAAGGAAACTTCAGTATTAAAAAGGAGGAGGGGAAAAAAAAATAAAAGAGAACGCAGTTATTCTCATCAGGCCACTCTTGCTGATGGCTGTGGCCACACACCAATCCCAGCATTTGCCTTCTTCGGGTTTCAGTCTTTGCGATGGGTTCTGTAGCATTTGCGGCGCTGTGACAGCCACAGGAAAAAAAAAAAACAAAAAACCAGCAGCACCGAGCCTGAGGTATCTTTTATTTCAGAATTAAAGCGCCAGGTAGGAAGGCTGAGAGCCAGGGAACGGCATCAGGGAGGAGAGGAGAGGTCAGTGAGGGAGAGGAACAAAATCAGCGAGGTGAGAGGAATCACCTCCCACACCCAGAGAGCTCCTCGGGCACTGTGGAGCTGAAAACCATCCCAGGAATTGCCGCAGTGAGGGGAGTTGGAAGCGCAAGTCGTGGGGAGGATCAAGTGTTGACTTCCCAGAGGTGTGGAAGGCGCATTTTAGGGCTGTGCCAGCAATAACCCGTGACAAATGCGCTCATTTGTTACCGCCTTGCCCCCCTCAAAGCTGGAAACACAACATCACACACTGATCGCTTCCAGGACTGGGCCTTGCACTGAAAATACCAACCTGAGATCAAAGACACATTTTGAACACATTTACTTTACTTAAGTCCCTGAGTAAATCAGGATAAAATGCTTAAGTGAGGAAATAATAAAATCTTCAGGGGTTCATTCATATTTCCCCCCACTGCTTCCAAGTTTATTTTTATGGGTGTAAAAAACATCCTCTCTGGGGGAAGGAGCACGTCCAGAGCAGTTCAGCAAAAATTCTCCCTCCTGACTGCTCTTACAGCCCCCATAAAACATCACAAGCAGCTCCATTTCAAGAGATCACATCGAAAAATGTTTTATTAAAAGCTCCCTGGGACAAGAACAACTCTACTTCAACCCACTGGGTCTCCACTGAGCTACAAATTTCCACAGGTTCATTAAACTAAATGGACCTATTTGAATTTTATAATTGAAAACTGTTGTCTTACAGACAAGTCCCAGGTGGGGTGATCTACAGCTTCCAGCACTATTTAACCTCCAAGTGTATAATCTGATAATTCACGGCTTGAAAACCTCTCCAGAGGTTCATGGAAACCACTGGAAAAGTTGGGTCCTTATAAAACAAAGCCAGACAGAAGGAAAAAAAAAAATAAAATAAAACTCCAAAAGGTATTTAACGATTTAACTTGGCAGCAACACCTTGGATGTTTTCTCATCATTTTCCCAGGTTAATGGATTGTGCCTGTGAAATTCTGGATTTGAGGAAATAAATTAAAGCACTCAGGGAAGAGATTTCTTCAGAGAGACCGTGAGATGCCGAGAAGCAGGGAGTCAAAAACTGTGCTGTCCGAGCCAATGGGCACGGGAAACGAGGTGTTCTGATTGAACAATTATTAATAATAAATTAAAAAAGCAGTGAAATCCCAAAGCCAGCACACTCCACCCTCACCGAGGGGAACACAAAACACTCAGGCCTGCAGAGAACTCCCTGTGCAAAGAAATAACTCCCCACAGGAACAGCAGCAGCACCAAGTCTCTTCACAATCCTGTTAAGCACCCAGAGCAAACAGAGCATTTTAAAACATTTTTCCTCCTCTGCTTACATTCCATTAATCTTTCATGCTATTTACACAGTTGGTTAGAGCGTTTTCAACAGAAGCTGGTGATCTTTTTATCATTGAGGACTTGCAGATGGGTACAGGAGAGACGCAGCAAAAAAAAAAAAAAGGCTGAGCAGACTCCAGCCATCTAAACAAACACCAGCAGGGAATTCTTTGTTTTGCTAAATCAACCAACCTTTAATCAAATCTCCTCACACCGATGCAAATGATGCCAGGGGAGCGAGTGACTGAAACAAACAGTGGCCTGCAGTGGCTTCAACAGAATTCCCCTCCTTCAGCAGCCAGAGGGACTCAGCTCCCACTCCCACAGGAAAAAGCCCAGGGACAGCCCCAGGAAACACCAGCTACACCTCCAGGCACAGAGGGACTCAGCTCCCACTCCGCTGTCTCCATGCACAGGGACCAACTCTTCTCTTGGCAATTCATTTTAGATCCAAGAATTAAATCGGCCATTCCATGTATTCCCAGGAGAAAGTCAAAGCCCTAAGGATCAGTATTTACAGACCTGCAAGAGCACAGGATGGACAATGCTCCTCAGACCTGTCACCTGGATAATAATTAAAGAATATTTTGGGAGCCACTGCCCACGCTGTACCATGAATCCATCCTTGGTATCAGCCCTGCAGGAACCAGCAGGAGCTTTGGGAAATTTCGGGTTCACCTGAAGGTTTCAAAACTGCACCAGAACCAAGAACTTTTAAAGGCAACACCTTTGAAAGAGGATAATTTCCTAACAAAACCCAGAATTTCCACTTCCTGGTTTTGCCAGAGTAGGTGCAACTCCAGCCCTGCACTGGCTAAAGCTAAAATGAGAGCTAAAAAATAAAACACTTTGAGCTTTTACCTTGGCACAGTCACAGCTCTTGTCCTTTTCCGTGTGGTTTTGCATTCACATGTGCTCCTTTCCCCATTTTAAAATGCAACCAAGGGTCTGTATCAAGCTACAACCCAACACTTGCCAAACACCTAAACATTTTACACAAGTGCCTGGAGATCATTTCAAGGAAATTTATGGCTTACAACCACACTCTGCCATCTACAATTTATTTTCAGGGAATTTCTGAAGTGCTTTCCTCGTGGAAGAACTGCTACCTTTACAACACTGGGAAAAAAAAACACCATTTGCAATAAAAGTGGCTTTAAGAGACCATTGCAGATCAGAATAACTCGAGTTTATCCCTTGTAGCAGCTATTTCTCAAACGCAATGATGAGGGCAACAGCTCCACATCCTCCATCACAAACTGGCCTCTCAGCTCTGCTGTTTTAGACACAAGGAGAAGACCAAATGCCAGGTCATTAGGAATAATTCATTACAATGAAAAAGAATCCTCACTTGTGAAAAATAAAGTGTGTTCAAGGTGTTTTGCCTGCGGAGATCTGTTGTGAAAGCTCAGCACAAAGATTTCACTGAGGTCTTCTGGAGTCACTGCTAAAGTTTGTTTTCCCCCACCAATTAAAGAAGCTATTAAAGGCCAGCTTTAAAAAAAAAAAAATAGCAACCTTTAACTGGGAAGAAAAAACACCCAAGAATAAATAAAAAGGCAGACGCGTTCACCAATTAAAAAAATCTGACAAGATCTTGAAGAAAAAAAAAAAGCATTTGCTAAATGCCAGGTTGCTCGTTTCGGAATACAAAAGCTGCTTCCACCAGCTACCAACAAAACAAAAGGTTAAGAAAAATCAATATACAAACACGTGTTTGTCCTCTTGAGTGATAAAAGATTCCCAAATTGTCCTCCAGCAGGTGAGCCAAATTTGCTCCCTTATATCTGCACGGGGTTTTTTAAAAAAAAAATTTCCTGGGATACACAGGAGATTTCTCCAACAAAAGCCTGTGCCAGCATCTTGACCTCACAAAGTACTTTTTATTTCAGGAACTTGAGGGATTTTTGTCCTCCAGGAAGGAATGAGCAGGTTTTTGGAGGTGGGTGTGCTGAGGGATGAGCACAAGTGCAGCAGCACAGGGATGAAGCCCTGATATCCAATATCCACTCTGGAAGTCACAATCCCAGGAGTTGTTTTCTTGTGGTAAATAATGTTCATTTCTTCTCAGCACTCTGAGGACAGGAACAAATTGAAGAGACTCCCAATAGCTGTAAAGGCACAGGGAAATGAAGGAAAGCTCCCTGGAGCTGCAGCAAAAGTGGGAATTTAAGGGAAAAGTGGGAATTTAAACACTCATTAAGCTCCCCAGACACTCTTTTACTTCCAAAGGATTTATTGTTGTGGACAATCCCTTTATTTCTCCTTTGGGAGAAACAAGAGGGGAACTGGCCAAGGGCTCAGTGTGACTAAACCTTCTTAAATTCAGGGATTTTTGGGCTGGATCAGTCCTGCCCTGGGACAGCTGCACATCCCTCACCCCTGACAGTGCTCATGGAACGTTCTTCCCAATGAATCCACCCTTGAGGCTGCCTTCAGTCTCCATCCTTGGCACCAACCAGAAAACCAAGGTGAATTCCATGGATCCTCCCACAGGAAACAGCTCCCAAAGAACAAACGTGCTCCTTGACACGACAGGAAGAAGTGACACTTCCCAGGGACAGAAAGGAATCACAGGTGGGACACTCCTTCCTGCTGAGTTTTCCTTCATCTCAGAGCTGCTGAAAAGCAGCAGCACAGAGAGCAGGGATCACTTAAAATTCCCAAAGCAGAGCTCCAGAGCCCAGAAATTTCCGTTTCTGACTGGATTTCAGTGCTGCTATGAAGTTAAGCTTTGTCATGGATTCTCTTGTGAACACGCTCCCTGGAAGTGAGACACTTTTCTCCTGGGAAGCCCAGTCACAAAACTACAAGAATCCCTAAATGTGGGATCACAGAAAAGGGAATTATTCAGTCTCTTGTGAGCTGCTGAGCTCGAGTAAACAGCAGAAATTATCCCTTCATTAATAAAATAATTTCTATTTACAGAAGGCCTTTTCAGCTTCAAAGCATTTCACAGACAATATGAAGAGGTTTTGCAGACCTAAACAACGTTTGATTTCTGGAAAACATCCCTGCCTTTGCTACAACCAAGTAAAACATCAATAACTTGAAGAAGCTCCTCTGGTTTTGTTCGTTTCACAGCAGGAAAATGCAGTCAAAGTTCTGCCGTTTTTCATCCACTCTTCTTTCCCTTTATGGACCTTTCACACAGCAACGAGGGAGAAATAAACAGCCTAAATAAACAGGAACAGGCAAGTGTGAAACCACGAGAATTGGCAGAAGCCTCTATTTATGCATAAATATTTTGGCAATAAAGCCATCGACAAAAGGAAACTCGGTCACATTTCAAACCAGCAGCTCGCCGCTGTTAAAAGATCTGTAACATTTTCCTGAAGCTGAGTAAAATTACATTTAAGCCAGCCAGGTTTCCATTTGTCTGCAGTGGTATGTATTTTATGACCATACAAACCACTAAAAAAATTCACCTGTTGCTTGGCAAGTTCATCCTCACCTGAGCTCCTACACAAACACAACTTAAGGAAAAAAAAAGTGATTTAAATTTCATTTTCGCGCCATTTGCTTCCTGCGCTCGGCTAAACCTGAGAAACATCAATATTATTATTATTACCACGACACTTTTTCCTTCCTCTGCAATCGGTTTTTCATGGTCTGGCTCCACCTGACACGTTCAAGCTCTGCAGAGAACCTCCACGTCCAACCCAAGTTTCTAATTAAATTCGGGAAGTTTAGTTATCAGGCCGTTCTGTTGAGTAACTTTAATTTCACAAAGTCAATAACTCAGTGTTGTGTCTAAACATTGGGCCTAAACTGGCCAAGGTGTCGCTGCCTGGAAGCCGAAGATTGTGAGACAAACATTTCTTTTTATTTGGAGAACAGAGCACCGTGAGCTCACTCTTCCTGATTCCAAAGAAATTTAACAAGCCCGAGTTTAGTAAAATAGAGGTACAAAAGGAAGCCCTTAAAATACTCTTGGAAATGACAGGAAAAAAAAAAAAAAGATGATTACAACAGGAAATGCTGCACAGCCAGTGCTTGTTTATTATTATTCCACAGACACTGGCACCAGCTGCCTTTTTTTTTTTATAGAACCAACATCTCCCTCAAGTTTTGCAAGATTTTAAAGGCCAGAGCGATGAAAAAAAACCAGGAATTTTCTCCTAAACATCATCATTCACAGAGGATTTAAATCATAACATGTCTCAGATACAGAACTAGTGCCACAACAACTTCTCCAAAGTAACAGAATGACAACAGCTTCTCTCCCAGACACTGGAGGAGGATCCAAAGTTCGGCAGCTCATTACAAGTGACAGAATCCTGCTGGTGTGAACTGCAGCTGCCCACACCCAACCGTGTAAGGCCATTCAAACCGTGGAGGAACGTTTAAAACATGCAAGAACATTTAAAACCTTCAGCGTGGGCATCCAGCTGCCAACCCACTGGTTTGAAGCAGCACAGAGAAGATTTGCAAGCAGCTAAAGGAAGGATTGGGGGAAGGAAACAGTGAATTCACATCCAGGTCTGTGACAGAACCATCAGGAATGTGGGCAGACAAAAATCAATGTTTAAACAGGACTGGACACAAGTCTTGCTTTTCAATCCTAACAAGACAGGCTGGCTTTGTCCACTCTGACATTCCCACACAGGATGGAGTTTGCCCACTGGAATTCCTGCTCCTCCAAGTTTCCAGGCAGATGAATTGTCCTCAGTGCTGCTGTGCTTGAGGTGGGGTCACTTATGGACTCCACAGCAATAACGTGACAGTGCCTTGGTCTTTGTGAATGGCATTAAGCTGGGACTGCCTGCAGGGTTTATTCACAGCCTCAGGGAGTTTGGGAAAGATCTCCAAGACCACTGAGTCCAACCTGTGGCAGATCCCCAGCCAGAGCACTGAGTGTTACACCCAGTCTTTTCTTCAGGATCTCCAGGGATGAGGACTCCCCCACTGCCCCTGGGGTGATGGAATCCCTTCCTAGAGTGTTTGAAGACCCTTCTTGTGTAGGAATTCCTCCTAATAGCCAACCTAAACCCCCCCTGGACCAGCCTGAGGCCGTTCCCTCTCCTCCTGTCCCTGTTCCCTGGAATTAGACCCCAAATCCCCTCCCCGGCTGTCCCCTCCTGTCAGGGACTTGTGCAGAGCCACGAAGTCCCCCCTGATCCCCCTTTTCTCCAGGCTCAGCCCCTTTCCCAGCTCCCTCAGCCTCTCCTGGGGCTCCAGACCCTTCTCAGCTCTGTCCCCTGGACATGCTCCAGCCCTTCAAGGTCCTTCCTGAGTTGAGAGCCCAGAACTGGACACAACACCCGAGGTGCGGCCTCATCAGTGCCCAGCCCCGGGGAGAAGAACTTCCCCGACACAGACCAGGTGACATTGTCCTTCCTGCCCACCTGGGCTCGTGTTCAGCCACTGCCAAGCGGCACTCCCGGGTCCTGTTCTGCTGCAGGAATTCCCAGCCCCTGTGCCCCAGCCTGGAGCAGTGCAGGGGGTTATTGTGGCCAGAACACAGGACACGGCTCTTGGCCTTCTTGAACCTCATCCCGCTGGTCTCGGCCTCTCCATCCAGCCTGTCCTGATCCCTCTGACCCCAGGAAGAAGCAAAGCACCGGGAGCAGGAGGAAGTGAGCCGGGCAGGGCGGCGGGACGGGGACAGCCCTCAGGACAAGGTTTTCTCCAGCACTGCAGCCTCCCCGGCGCTCCAGAGCCAGCAGGAACCCCAGCTTAGGGTCACCCAGTGCCCAGGAGAGACCCCATACCCCGGAGGCCCGACCCGGCCAGGCCTCCCCAGCACAGCAGGGCCCGCACCCGGCCCTGGGTCACCCCCAGAGGCGCGGAGGATGCGGAGCGGGGCCTCCCCTACCTGATAACGGAGATGAGCAGCCCCGAGGGGTCCTTGCTCCTGCCCACCGTGCCGCGATACCTCCCAACGGCGTCGCCCGCCGCCATCTTGCGCCCCCTCAAACACGGCGCAGACCCGCGTGCTGGCGCGCCGCAGCCAATCACAGGCGAGCAGGGCGGGCAGACAGCCAATAGAAGGCGAGGAGGGCGGGGCACGCGGCATCAAGGTGGGGTGCGGCGCCGCGGGGCCTTCTGGGAGTTGTAGTTTTTATGGCGGCGGAGATGCGGATTCCCACGCAAACCTTCGACAGGTGGTTAAAAATCAGTAAAAGATTAAAAAATTACCGACCTGACAAGATACACCTGCAAAGACACCTGTGCCCAAAAGCCGTCATTCACTCTTGGAGCGGCAGGAAACGGAGCGGAGGTATGAGGGACCAAAGCATCCCCTCAGAGCCCTCACGGAGAAGGGTTGGTTGAATACTGAGGGATTTAAATGTTTATAGAGTTAAAAGTGGGTAAAGTGCGTTAAGTACTTAAATTAACGCGTTCGATGAATTAGTAATGCTAAATATTCTCAGCGTGTCACAGCCTGAACGAGCCTGATCACAAATACACCCACAAGAGCCCCTGATGCTTCCCTCAATTTAATGTCGTTAAGCTACAATGTTATTCAGAATAATTTCCCCCAGTTTTCCGCGGGAAGGCAGTGAGGTGACCGAAGATGAACCAGCCCAGGTGGTCCTTGATGTGAGCTCTGAAAGCAAACCTTGGCACAGGAATTGTGGTTTTGGAGCAGATGGAGATGAGGGATCGGAATTTGTTCACAACCTCAAAAATGCCCCGACGCCCAAAACTCAATACAGGATATTCCATGATCCTACAATTCCACAATACTGAACACCACCCTCCTCTCCACAGGATCACCTTTGGAAAAAGGAAAAGCGGATATCACCCTGTCCGGGGCTGGAAATCCAAAGCTTTTTTTGTTTTTCACTAAACATCAAACAAACCTCTCCCAAGAGCTGCCTCACTTTCCCCATTTCTAGCTGAGGGATAAGGACACTTTGCCAGTCACATCCTTTGAGAGCTTGTGTTGTTAAAAAACACCATGCACACCCCAGGATTGTTGTTGCAGGAGCAGAATTCCTTAGGAAAAGCAGGAACAACCATCGTTTGCATCACTTGGAGCTGCTGGGTGTTTTCCAAACCAGCTTCACTCCATCATGTCAAACACGCTGCTCTTCCAGAGGTGGTTTTTTTCCTGCCCAAAGCTGAGCCTTAACAATTTAAATGCATGGAAATTGCTGAAATCTTTAGGTGAGTCAAGAGCACCCATTTATATGAGCTGTATTTGAAATACGAGGTAATTTGAAGCATGATCATTCCTTATGTACAAAGGGAAGAATTCCACCGTAGCTGTTGTGGAAGAGCCTCTATTTATCATAAGCAACAGCTGTATCCATGATCATTAGCAGAAGGGCAGAGTAAGAGCACGGGCATTTTAATTCTGAAATAAAAGACACTTTATCCCTGAATAAGCAATGCGTTTTCAGAACAGAATAATTACTCCAAAGCGAAGTGATTTTTATTTCCAGGTGGGTGTGCACTTCAGTGTGTTCCCCTGTAGCTGTTCTGCTACATTTCCCCTGTGCAGACGAGCTCTCAGCTCCACAGTTCCCTATTCAGCTATGCCACAATAAAAATCTCATTTTCCTCGTTTTTCTGGGCAGGTTTGCCAATGCCTTTGCCCGAACTCGGTGATTTGAGTGGCGAGAAGTTCGTGCGCTGGCCCGGAGGGAGCTTTTCCTCAAACCGCCGGTTTGCCAATGTTATTTTTGTTAATTGGCAATTCCCATCGACCGCTGGCTACCAGCACGGCCTGGAGCCTGCGGTGGGGCTGAGATCGATGGGTCCCACCTTTTCATCCCTGACAGCCGCAATAATCACCTCGTTTAGGAGGAACTTCATCAGGACAAACAGCAGCAAATCTTCCTCCAGAAGTGTGACCTGGCTGCCTTTCGATCCTGGGCTTTAATTGCTAAACCACTGCCTGGTTTCATTGACCGGCCCTTTGCCTTCATTCCTCGCCCAAGCAAAGCCACCACAGGTGGGGATTTGTGTTTTCTTTAAATGGAAGGGGAGAAACCAACAGAAGCCTGGCCGATCTCGGCAGGTGAACGCTGAGATCTCTCTTGATTTATAATATTTTATATGATGGAAGCTGAAGGATCATGAGAACATCATTTTTCCTTACACAATTCACAAAAAAAAAAAGGGTCTCGAGCTGAAAACTGATGGAAGGGAAAACAGGGGAAAGAATCTTTTTTTTTCTTTTCCACCTTCCTTTCACGTGGTATTTCAGTACTCTGAGGTCTGTCTGGTAAAGTGGGTGGTTCCTGGGTTACTCAAACCAAAGAAAATGCAAACTGACAAACAAAATGATGAATGAAGCCCTTTCACAACTTGTCAGCAGAGATCAGGTTGGCTCAGTGGAGGGTCCCCCCCCATTCAGAAGGGACTGGGAATCACAGATGGTTTCACTCCTCCTCCCTCCAATAATAAAAAAGAAAAGGAGGGGTGAGCTTGTACTGAGTTCTTCCTCATCAACTGGGCCAATTTCCCAAGGGAACACCACAGAGTGCAGAGTTCTGCCAAAGAGAATTCTGAAGAGACTGAGCAGTTCTTTGGGAAATGCGGTTTATTCCCTTGGGAAGTGTTTTACAAACTCCACTGGCCATTCCCCAGATGACTTGTGTGACATTAAGGGATTGCTTCCCTCCTTTCCTCAGGTAATTTTACCTGCAATCCCTTTCCACACTTTATCCCCTGATATTTCCTAAGTGTTTCCCGGGAATTTCTTGGGAATTCCTAAACCCAAGAGATTTAGGGCTGTGGTCTCTCAACCACAGCTTTAACATTTGAGAAAAAAAACCCCACAAGTCCTTCGTTATTTCGTTTCAAACATTAGTGAAAATGTCAGAGCAGAGGGTTCAGCTCACACCAACTTCTCACAGGTGCAATTGCCTTGTGTGCAATGCCTTTATATTGGTTATAATGAAATCCCCTTTGACTTCCAGCAGTGGAAATGGGAGCAGAGGGAAAGCCAGAGCTTCCATCTAAGCTGTAGGAGCAGTTTTGCCTGTAGGAAGTGAGCCTGATCCTGCTGGCATCTCTCAAGCCAGTTTAATAAAATCTATTTTACCCTTCTCACAGAGCTGGTCACCCCCACATCAGCTGCATTCAGCTGGAATGGGTGCACGGGTAAAGAATCAGGTGGCAGCCACCCTCTTACAAATAATTCTGGTTTTCTTGTGAGGCTTTGCCAAACTGCCCGAGTAAAGAATTGAGTACAAGTGTGCTGAAACATCAGGATTTGGCTCCAGGATTAGTCACACACCTGGATGACCTCGTTATTCCTGTTTACCATTAAATAAGTGTGAACTAAAGCTGGTTTACCTTGTTTTCTGGATTTTCTGCACAGCAACAATCAGTTCCTCCTCCCAGCACGTAGCTGCCATCAATTCTTTTTGTCTCTGTGAATAGGAAGAAACTCCTGGGGCAGGAGAAGAAGTTGCCTGGCTCAATGCTGGGAATCAAGGCAGAGATGTGACTCAAATGTCTCCTTATTGTTTTTTTTGCCTCCTGACATTTCCCACGTTGCTCTGTGTTTTGCTGCTGCAGAAAAATAATAGCCAAGATTAGGTTAAGTGGAAAAATACTGCTGCTTTTCCAATGTCAAAGCCACAGAACCTCTGGTAATGCAGTCCCTGAAGGAGAGCAGAGCAGGTGTGAGGCGTTGCTCTTCAAAGGCAGGTAAAATGCTGTAAGGGAGGATGTTCTTCTCTTAACCATTAAAAAAAAAATCCAATTATTTGATTTATTTTCCCCCCTTTATTTTACTTATCTTCACTAAGGGAATGCTGTTTTTACAGTTGTCCACAGGCATTTTCCAAGTCCTCAGGTGAACGGGTGCAGGCAGCTTGTTGGCTTCTTGAAATTAAAACCCTTAAGTCTTAATCTTCCTTTGGAACCATGGGAAACCTCAGGTTTATGAGAGACAGGAAAAACAACACTCCCATTCCAACTCTCCCATGTTTAATTATGGGTTTTTTACCCCCTTCTGTAAAGAAGTTTTTAGAACTTCTTATTTTAACCCAGCTCCATTAAGTTCCTCATGTTTTGACTTGTGGATTTGTTGGGCATCAGCTCCTGCCTCAGGTGATACCCAAGCCTAAATTCCTACAGTCTGGGGGAAAACAGGTGGCTGGATAGAAAAGGAAGTCCCAGAAGTCCTGCTGGCACTGAGGGCGACTTGGAACCACTTGGATCATCCATCCCAGCAAATCCATCTGGGAGGAAGAATTAATGGATGCCTCAACCCCAGGAAAAACCCCTCAGATCAGCGCTCCACCTTATTAAACCACAGCCAGCTGAGCATGACAAATGTTGGAGATGAGACTGCAGAAATTCCAGTGCTCACAGAAAATGTTTCATCCTGCTGAATGCAGCTTTGGATATTTTTCTGGTTTGTGTGTGTACAGCAGAAGCTCCAGGCAAGAGAAACAAACGAGAACTTGAACCGAAGTGAGTAAAACTCCCGGTGCCGGCAACGCGCTCTTGTGTTTTCCAAGGGAAGCAGCGCCGGTATCAATCCTCCTGAAATGAGACATCAGCCAGCCAATTTCAAGGCTTGTCTTGCAGGAAAATGGGGCACAAGATTCAGCAGCTGAACAGCCCTGCTGGCCTCGAATTTAATTTGCTCCGAGGTGATATAAGAGCGGGATAACACGACGGTTGTTGTACTTCTGGAGCGCTTTTGACAAGGTGAATCTATCACTGACAGGCCCCACAACCCCCGTTTCACAGGAGGGACCGTGGCCCACAGATGCTGAAATCAAGCACACAGCAACAATCCCCGCTCACCTGACAATCTCAAGGATTTGCTGCCGAGAGGAGAAGAAACTGGAATGATCTGTGCTCGGTCTGCAGCTCAACACAGGGATTTGAAGGATGTTCAAAGGATCAATTCCCTGGTCAGGCTCTGCTCCCAGAGAACAAGTGATGGGATGGGAGGAAATGGCCTCAAGCTGCACCAGGGAACGTTCAGTTTGGACGTCAGAAAGAATTTTTTCATGGAAAGGATTGTCCCCCATTTCACAGGAGGAACTGTGGCCCAGGGATGCTGAAGTCAAGCACCCAACAACAATCCCCGCTCATCTGACAATCTCAAGGATTTGCTGCCAAGGAATGATCTCTGTTTGGTCTTCAACACAGTGATTTGAAGCATATTCAAAGGACTGATTGTCTGGTCAGGCTCTGCTCCCAGAGAACAAGTGATGGGATGAGAGGAAATGGCCTCAAGTTGCACCAGGGAATGTTCAGTTGGGACATCAGGAGGAAAGAGTTGTCAAGAGTTGGAATGAGTGCTCAGGGAGGTGGTGGAGTCCCCATCCCTGGAGGTGTCCAAGGAAGGCCTGGAGGTGACACTCAGTGCTCTGGGCTGGGGACAAGGTGAAGACCAGGCACATGTTGGACTTGATGGTCTTGAAGGTCTTTCCCAACCCAAGTGATTCTATGATTTTACAGAGAATGAGAGGTGCCTTTGAAAGGGCTTCCCACACTGCTGTTAGAAATCTGAGCCTCCCNCTGTTGGAAATCTGAGCCTCCCACTGTTTGACCAGCACCTTCTTGTCCTTCATTTTCACTAAAAATTATGGAGAAAAAGGGTGTCTTTGGGGAATTTCTTTAAGAAAAAGCCCTTCAGGCCTTCTGTATCGTAATATCCCTCTCTGAGCTTCAATGATCCTGTGTCTGTCACATGTGGCTGATGGTTTTTGGCTGTGTTGCCTTTGATGGTGCCAGTGAAATTCACCCTGACCACTGTTGTGATCCCTCCCCCTGCCCATGCCTGGGACACCACGAGGTCAGGATGAGAGGAAACTGCCTCAAGCTGTGCCAGGAGAAGTTTATATGGTGAGGAAAATAAACCCTGAAGTCACTGCCCTGACTTCTCAGGCTTGGCAAATCTAAAATTCCTGCACAAACCCATCAGGCAGCCTCGTTCCAACTGGAACCTGTTGAGCAGCAGCCAATCTGCAGGAGGTCAGTGATGGTAATTCCCAAATATTTGGTGGTGTGAAGGGTTTGTGGGCAGAGTGAGGACGCTCAGAGAGCTGCAGGCTTTGAAAGCATTGTGATAAAGGGCCAAGTGAAGCACCAAATCTCCAGGAACAGACTTAAATCAACTTTATTGCACAGCAGCATTCTGTGGGCACTGAATAAGGCTGAAGACTGATGTCTTCATTTTTTTTCTGCTGTTGTCAGCAAGAGGGACAAAATCAGCAAGACAGATCCTTGCAGGTGAACCCCACGACTCCTTCACTGCTGCCGTGGGGTTGGAGACAGGGCAGGGTGGGAGATTTTGGGCTGTTTCACCCATAATCTTTCAGTCCCCGGAAGATCTGACAGCGCTTTAAAAGATGTCAGTGGAGCAGAGGTGACCTTTGAGGTCCACATGACCTTTGGAACACAAGAAAGATGAGTCTCTTGTGAGATTCGCTCGGAACTGCGGGATTTTAAGCTGTCAGTGCACCTGAAAAGTTCCTAGAGGTGGTGGTGTATCCAAATGATTCAGCAGAGGTCCTGTGATTCCCATTGAAAGTCTGGTCAGGCAATATTAAGTACCCAACAAGAAAATGAGGTGTTACCTGCAGTACATCTATAAAATGAAATGTAATGTGATAAAACGAACTAAAAGGTCTCCTCATCTCTGCGTTAAAAACGGCACTGGTGTGACTGCTGTTCTGTGTAACAATTCCCCTTCAGGAAAGGCAAGTCCTACAATGTAACATAATTTTTTTTTTTTTTCTCGTGATCTTTACAGGTTTGGGGAAGAAAAACACTTCAAGGAGCACCCAGCTCCAGGGTATTGGAGAGAAATTATATCAGCACGAGTAACAGGTATTTCCCACAAACTAAGAGGTGTCTGTCAGAGCAGTGCTGGAGTTGACCAGGCACTGAAGGCCACTCAGCTGCTCCTTTGGCTGAATTTCATCACCCCTTCACTGCCACCCTCCATTCCCCATCCTTCCCCAAATCATCTCCTGCTTCCCATTGTGTCCCCTCTTCCTTCATCCTTGCATTTTCCTAATGCCTCCCACTAAACACCACTGACATTTTTAACATCGTAGTGACGCAGCCTAAATTTACAAAATGATTGTGCTGCTGGTTCCTGTGTTAGATCTTTCTCCTTAACTCATGTACCTCATCTATTTGAATTATAAACTCACCGGGGCAGAGGCCACATTTTCACTGTAGCATAGTGGAGATTCATGTGGCATAATTAAGCGGGATAATAAAATACACCTCAGTGAAGGCTGAAATGTAAATTGTGGAACCCACGTTGGTTTCACTGCTCTTAAAGTGAACATGTGATGACTTTTTCTTATTTCTTTCATAATTCAGATGAGGGGACTTGAGGCAGTGAGTCCTGCAGGAAATTGTCACTGAGAAAGATCTGCTGATGGGCTGCTCACCCAGGCCCATCATAGCCTGTCCCTGCCCCAGCAGAAATTGTTCTTCCTACTAAAATTGTGTCCTGTGTGTCCTGTTTTACCTTCCCCAGGCCTTCAGCCAATTCTTGGGCCTGCAAGAAAACTGGAGAGGGACTCTGGACAGGGGTATGGAGTGTTAGAACAGGAGGAATGGATTTAAACTGCCAGAGGTCAGGAATGGATGGATGGGATACTGGGAGGGAATTCCTGGCTGGGAGAGTGGTGAGGTCCTGGCACAGGGTGCCCAGAGAAGCTGTGGCTGCCCCTGGATCCCTGGGAGTGTCCAAGGCCAGCTTGGATGGGGCTTGGAGCACCCTGGGATAGTGGAAGGTGGCACTGGATGGGCTTTTAGGTCCCTTCCAACCCAAACCATGCCGTGATTCTGTGATTTGATGTCACTATGGCAGAAGACCTCCAGACCCCTCCACCTCCTTCTGTCCATGTGCTTGTGACACCCACATGAAACTGAGGTCAGCCTCTTCCTTTTGTTGGGGGCTACAGAACCTGGATGTGTGATAACAGCAAATATCCATGCTAGATTTGTGTTCTCCTGCAATTCTCCCTATTGGTAGAACCATTCCCTCATGGATCACTGCTCCAGGGAGCAGAGTGGCCCCACCCAACCCAACCACGCTCATGGGATTACACAGGGCAGCCATGGGTTCAGGCAGACAAGAAGAGTTGAAAAAGTGCAGAACAGTTGAACAGCCTTTGCTTTTCACACCGAGGAAGAAAGGAACCAGAGGAGATAAACACACTTCCATTTTTTCCAGGGGAAGAAGCAATAAGTTTGTAGCCTTGGGTTATAAACCTCTTGGTCTCTCAGTTGCAGTCTTGGCAACAGGCTGTGGTCGTCATGAGTTCAGGAAATTTTGGAACCTTTGCAAAATGCTGCAGCCTCATCGGCAAGGAGCTGTTTGTCTGAAGTGGGTTTAGTTCAGTGGATACTGAAGTTTCTGGAATGTGATGGCAGGAAAAGCCATGGGGGTAGAGCTATTCCTCAGTGTGTTTCTTACAAAGTTAATGCTCCCCTGCTTCCATGGAACAAGAAGGGGCTGGAATATCTAGGAGAACTTTATTCCCACCACAGCTGGAAATATAAATCAACACGCTGCAGAAAGAAAAGAAAATCCAGTTCTCCCTGAGCTGGGAAGGANACTGCAGAAGGAAAAGAAAATCCAGAGATTTTTTTTTTCCCCTTGTTTGGATTCCCTCTTTCCATGGTGTCCCCATGTGCTCAGTTCTCCCTGAGCTGGGAAGGAGCAGGGAATACAGAGAGGAGCCTGGAGCCACCAAGGATCACAGCAAATGGAGCAGCTGGGCTGGCACACACCTGGAACCTCTGGGTCCAGCTCTCACCTCTAGAAGGTGTCACTGTGGGATCCAGGCATGATAATGGATCTTGGGAATGCAGCAGAATTCTCTTTTGGAAATCCCTGCAGGCTCTCTAAGTGCCACCATTTTCACCAGTAGCCATCCCTTGAGACAGAAAGTTTTCATTCTGCAACTCAGAAGCCTCTTCACCCCTGCAGAGCTTCTCACTGCCCTTGTTCTTATCCAGAGTGAGGCAAGTCCTGTCTCCCACTTGAAAAAATCTGGTGTTGTCACCTTTTCCCCATCCAATACACACTGAGATGAACACAGCTCACTGTCTGAATCTCTGTCACAGGAACCAGTGGCCTCCTGTGGTGGTAGCACAGGGATTAGAACATTCATCCAAACCTTGAGCAGTTCTTCTAACCCCTCCCCTCTTGGGGGACCACACAACCCCACACCGAAATCAGCAAGGTCCCTTCAGTCCCAGGCTGAAGTTTTTCAAATTGCAAAACCCACCCAAAATGTGAAAATGAGCAAAACAAATCAAATAAAAAGAAAGAAAAAAATCGAGGTCTGGCATTAAGCCAGGCAAAATTCGAGTGTTCCAAACTCATGCAGGTATCAAAGGAAAAGGGAGACAATTCAGGCTGAGAATGAGGGGTGCAGAAAGCCCTGATTAGGAAAGTGGCACTGTGGGCCTGCTGAAGGAATGAGAGGGGACAGCTAAAAGATCAAAGTACAGACAGGTGAGATTACAACAGAATGAAACCCAAGCATGGAATAACATTCTGCTGGGAATCGTTCTACTGTGCTGCATGGAGCAAATTTCCCATTGTCTCTGCTTGAAAATCCTCTGTGCAAAGAAGACCTTTGGCAACTGGCATCTGGATTTGGCATTGCAAAAACAACATTAATCCTCAGCAATTACAAAGTGTTTTCAGGCTGACCTTCTCCTGCCACACAGAAGCCGGGCAGGAGGAAGAGCCAGAGGTTTGGAATGTGTCTCCGAGGCTTGGATCATAATGAAAACATTTATGCTGCAATCAGAGAGTGGCTGCAGACCATGTGGATGTGCCTGGGAGAGCTTTAAAAGCTGTCTGGGGAGGCACAGAGAGAGAGAGAGGGGCAGCATCCACAATTGTGATGCTCAGAGCCAGCTGCAAGCCCTGCCTGAGACGAGGCAGGAACGCTGCAGTGTTTAGCTCAGTGTCCCTCTAATTAGTGCTGCTGGTAATTGGCTCTGTGGGTTCAAACCTGGCAGCTGGGGTTCTCTGAAGGTCGTCAGCCCAAAAATGAGCTGGCAGCAAACAGTGGGGTCCTTGGCTGGAGGTATCCACGAGTGGTGGCACTTCCCAGGACACACCGGCCCATGTGGGGCCTTGGGGTTGCCTCAAGCTGCTCGTGGTGTGGGAACCTTTGGAGAAGAGATGGATCCACAAAAAAGCCAGGATCAGGAATTTAAGACAAGTGCTTGGCTGGTTTTGTAAAGGAAGAAGGGAGATTGTGACGTGAGGGAAGGACTCAGCCTAGATTCTGGAAGTGCTCCAAGGATCGTTCCGTGCTGTGCTGAGGGAAGGAGCCAGCAGCCATTCCAGAAGACTTAACCCTCCTCTTTTAGGACAAATACCAATGGGAATGGGGCTCTGTGGGGCAGGAGGCCAAGTGGCAGAGTGAGATTTCTTCAGGCAGTTCGAGTTGTTAAGGAGTATCTCCAACACCGATCAAGTGGCCGTGTTCCTCTCCCACCTTCCTTCTACCCACTTCCAGATCATCCCCTGACAGTTCAAGAAATTCCTGTGTTTTCCTCGTTGTCAGCACTGGGTGCTGAGTCAGGAGATGAGCAGCTGCTAAAGTTTTCTGGAGCACTTGCCCAGCTGTTCACAGCACCCAAAGTGACTTGGGCCAACAGAGAGAATTCAGGATTTTAATGAGCTATCAGATCCTGAGGTTGTAGCAGAACTAAACCAGCAGCAAATTCTATTTGCTGTCTCATTCCATGGTCCCTGCTCGAGGGTACTGACACACTGCTCACTTCTGCTGGAGGAGAAAAGTCTTTTCGTGCTGAGAATAACGAATGGCCTGAGCCAAAGCGTGACCAGATGGTCCCAATCAGCAGTTGTTTATACCCAGACCTGGGAGAACGGGTCAGGCAAACCCCCTGACCCTAATGCTGTCTGTAGAAAAATCAATTTACAAGGCCAGGCAGAGTGACCTGTGAGCCCTGTTTGTTGATCCAAGACATAATGGCTCAATAACTTTAATTATTAAAGCCAGAACAGACAACCATTGATCCTCCCACTTAGTGCCATCTCTGTAGCCTCAGGGCCAGGGATTTAGAGCAGGGGAATTTGCAGGGAAAGAGAGAGAACCAGCTTGGAAAGGCTCATCCACTGGATCACCAAAATTTTGGACCCTGATTTTGAAATCTGGCTCCCACCTCTCCGTCCATTCCAGCACCTCAGAGCCATCAAGAGATGACCCTTCCCTGAGAACACAAGTTCCTACTTTTCAGCTTAACAAGGCATTGAAAAAGTCATTTATAGAGTTGACCCAGATCATCTTTTCTCTCCAACAGTTCACAAAGCAATCGGTGGAAAGGACATTAATCAAGTTGGCGCCAAGAGGTAATTGAAGACAGTAATTACTCAGTTTTTATAGAGCTGGAAATGTAATAAGGATTTTAAGAAAGTAATAAGTGAAGCTTTCTGCTGAGAGATCCCCTGGTGCACACAGTTTAGCCAAGGGCCCATCTTTTTGAAAATACATTTTCGTGTAGTTATTACATCACTGTCTTGCTGGGACATCTCTCCTGAGCTTTTGTAAATGTAATGGGCTTGCTGAATCAGGATCCACCATCTCTGCATCCCGAATTTCCGTGGCAGATTGACACCTCCAATGCAGCAGTAACGCAGGAAACAGCAAACACACATTTTTGTGCTTTACCTCCTCCCAGCTCCTGCCTTCCCTGCTCCAACCTGGTGGATTTCTGTCAGGTGCCCAATTTTTCGTCCTGCTTTGGAAGCCATGACAAAAAGGATCTGATTAAATTGCCCAAAGGCACATTCAGCTCGTGCAAGCAGCTCTGAGGCTTTTTGTGGTCAGAAGCGGAGGCAAATTTTCCTGGCAGGCTCAAAGGCCATTCCATCTGCTCAAATCACAAGATTCCACAGCAGAAAGAAACATTTGGATGAAACGGTAAATTTACCTTCACTTAAACCTGATGAAAACTCACAGAAGCTCCCTGTTTATGCAGAATACCCCGAGTTCAGTGAGATGCTGCTCCAGTCATTCCCTGATTCTTGGGTCATTTTTGGGATCTATCCCATATTGCCTCAAGTTCAGGTCTCCTGAGTCCTCTCCTTACCTGGAACTGGTTCCTTATGGGCTCTGAAGCACAAACCTAAATTGCTCCATGCCTTTGTTCATTCACCTTTACTTACTTTCCTCTGAATTATCTCCTGAATCCTTTGAAAATGGAATTCCTGCTTGCTGGGCACCTCTTCTGTCCAGACTTGTCCCTTGAGTTACTGATGGGAACTGTAAACTCTTCAAGACAAGCAGCAAATATGATTTAATTTGCATATTTGCAAGCTGGTTTGCACAAGGTGGTGGCACAAAGCTGGTGCTGCTGGAATAAGAAACCTCAGTCTTGGCTGAATGGGTTAATTAGGGGGAGGTGACAAAAAGCTGGGGTGATGTCCCAGGCCCACACACTCAACCTCAGGATTTCCACCACATTTATAATAAAAGCTTAACACGACCCTGCTCCTTTTAAAATTATTTTAACGTAAGTTCCAGCTACATCTGCATTCAAACATTCTGGGCTGGGAGCACAAATTCCATCACTCCAGCAGGTAGCTGCAAGAGGAAGCTCAGGTTGAAGAATTACTTGGGATATGTCTGGTTCTGGCTCTCCTCCAAGGGCAGACAGCTCATTACAAGCAAAGCACTTCTGTCCTACAGGCTTTTGTGGCTTTCTGGCTCCGATCCTTGATGAAATTTCATTTCACGACAGGTCCATTCACAGTATCTCCTCCCTGACAAGGGCCGCTCCTTCTGGAGGGAGAAATCCTCCACGCTGTTGCTGGGATGGGATCCACCTGGACTGCATCTAAAACGGCTCTGCCTCAACCTCTTCCCTGCCTTGCAGCCAGCAAAGTCCTCTGAAGCTCCAGGAGGAGAAAATTTGGGTTCAATCAATCACCCGAGGTTCTCGATGCCTTTGCTGCATCGCACAACTCATCCCTGCAGTCACTCGTTGGTCTCGTTAGGCTTGATTAAGATTTGGTAGGGGATTCTAGGACGCTGGAGATTTATTTAGGTCAATTAGACATCTGCCACGCTCAGCCTCGAAGGCCATGACATATGTTTGCTCAACAGGGCACGGCAACGAGGAGAAATTGAAGTCGCATCCCGAGCGAGGTGCCACGCCCGTGTATCAATATCGGTTTTTAATGAGACGTGCTGGCTTTTCACAGGCAGCAAAAAGTGTAAATTTGTGCTGAATCGTCAACAAATGCCAGTAAAAGGCATCTCTGTGTGGTGCCTGAATGCAAAAGACACAGAGGGGATAGGAGAGGAGTCATTTGGATCAGCTTGTGGAGACTCCAAAAATTGAATCAAATCGTGTTTATCTGGCTGCGCTTGCCCAAGGTAAAAGCACCTTCCAGGTGAGGCACCTCAAAACCTGGGGGCTGTTTTGGGCCCCTCATGACAAGAAGGACATTGAGGGGCTGGAGTGTGTCCAGGGAAGGGAACAGAGCTGGGGAAGGGTCTGGAAAACCAGGAGAGGCTGAGGGAGCTGGGAAAAGGGCTCAGTCTGGAGAAGAGGAGGCTCAGGGGGGACCTTGTGGCTCTGCACAAGTCCCTGACAGGAGGGGACAGCTGGGGAGGGATTTGGGATCTAATCCCAGGGAACAGGGACAGGAGGAGAGGGAACAGCCTCAGGCTGGACCAGGGGAGGTTTAGATTGGATTTCAGGAAAGATTTCTTCCCTGAAAGGATTGTCCAGCCCTGGCACAGCTGCCCAGGGCAGGGGTGGAGTCCTCCCATCCCTGGAAGTGTTAAAAAAAAAGCAAAAGTGGCACTTGGTGACATGGTTTAGTGGGCATTCAGTTGAAGGTTGGACTTGATGATCTTTGCAGGTCTTTTCCAGCCTTACTAATTCTGGTTCTGTGACTTTGCCAAGCCAAGGGTGGTTGCAGAGCCAGGAAGAGAATCCAGAATTCCTGAGTGTCCAAGGACACCAGACTTAACAGGGCCCCTCCCATTTCCTTCCATGTGTAAAGTGAGTGTGAACACAAACACAGCCTGTAGCCAGGCGTGTTAAAATGTAAAAATTTATCATGTATTAATGCAGCTCCCTCCAAAACAGGTGACCGGTTCATTCAAAGAATCCCAGAATATTTTTGGGGTGGAAGGGACCTTAAAGTTCATCTCATTCTAACCCCCTGCCATGGGCAGACACCTTCCACCAGAACAGGCTGCTCAAATACTGAATTTTGGACACTCAGCATACTGAGCAGAGATTCAAATCACTGATTGATTTGAATATTTCCTTTTTTTTTTTGGTCTAAAAAGTAACTTCTTCCCCAGTTTAGCTGTGTAGCTGTTCTCTGCCAGTTGTCCCAAATGGAGAGTATTGTACACATTTTCCATAATAAGCTAATTTAACCAGCTAATTTAACATTAATAGCAAATCTGTGAGTTGAACACCAGCAAATGAACTCATTAAAGAGAAAAGGACTTCTCCTTTCTTGTTCTTTTTTTTTTTTTTCTTCTTCTTCTTCTCTCTGGTTTTGCACTTCTAGCAAGATGCTCGGGCCACATCAGGATTTCAGGGAAATTTGGATGATCAAATAAATAGGCTTTTATCGATGAATTAAAAAGGATGCATCAGAATGTCAAAAAGCTTTTTTCAGGAAGACACCAGCGATTGTCTGTCCTGTTTAGGAGGGACCCAAGGCTAGAGGACCCCACATGAGCTTTTTTTAATTTATTCTTCTCAGTCTCCTCAAGTGCTGCACCCCCAGAGTAACCTCTCCTGCCCTGGGGCTCTGATTATTTCAGAGAGAATTCTGAGGACTTTAGAACACATTATTGTGACTGTCACCTTAGGGTGGCTCAGGACACAGGGATTTAATTGTCTACTCACCCGAAGGCTTCCACTAATCCTTCACTACTTCGGATACTGCAGTTGGACCAGGTGTCTCTTCCCACCTCAATCATTCTGTTTCCTCCTTTTTTTTTCTTCTGGTGGTTGTTTGTAAAATTTTTCTGATCTTAGAAGGCATGAGTGTGCCCAGGTAAAATATTCCAATACTCAAGTAGCCCAGCCATAGAGTGTGAAAATTCTGTTATCTCCAGACACCTGTGGGTACCTCTGTGTTATCTCCAGGCAGCAGCTCTGCTCCTGATCTGTGCCTGGACAGACTCAGGTGTGGATGTGTCTCTTCTGAGGGTCTGAGGCACAACAGAAAGTGCCTTGGGTGAGAAAATATGGGGGAGGTTTAGGGATCAGGAGAAGTCCAGGATGGATATTGGAAAAAATTTCTTCACCAAAGGATGATCAAGCAACAGTGGTGGAGTCACCAGAGAATCAGAATCATGGAGTGGTTTAGGTTGGAAGGGACCTTAAAGCTCATTTCATTCCACCCCCCTGCCATGGGCAGAGACACCTTCCACTATCCCAGGGTGCTCCAAGCCCTGTCCAACCTGGCCTTGGACACTTCCAGGGATCCAGGGGCAGCCACAGCTGCTCTGGGTACTCTCTGCCAGGGCCTCACCACCTTCACAGACAGGATTTTTTTCCTAATATACAATCTAAACCAACTCTCTTTCTATTTGAAGCCATTCCCCCTTGTCCCGTCTCTCCATCCCTTGTAAACAAGGAATGTCCTTCTCCATCTTGTTGCCTCCTTCAGGTCCTGGAAGGCCACAAGGAGGTCTCCCCAAAGCTTCNGGAATGTCCTTCTCCATCTTGTTGCCTCCTTCAGGTCCTGGAGGGCCACAAGGAGGTCTCCCCAAAGCTTCTCTTCCCCAGGCTGAAGAATCCCAGCAGAGCTCCTCCATCCCTCTGCTCGTCCTGGTGCCTCCTCTGGACTCTCTCCAACATCTCCAGGTCGTTCCTGTGCTGGGAGCAGAGCTGGAGGCAGCTCTGCAGGGGCTGCGCCTCACCTGAGCGGCAGAAGGATCCCACTGGAAGGGTTTCAAAGCCACGTGGACGTGGCACTTGGGGATGTGAATTTAGGGTGGACATGGCAGGAATTGTTGGATTCTATGGCCTTGGAGGGTTTTTCCAACCTCAGTGATTCCACGATTCCACGACGACAGGAGGAGATGCTGGACGGGGAAGGTTGGCAGGAGAGGGCAGCTCCTCACACAGGGTTAACAAAGCACAGTCACACCCACAGCTTCCAGAAAAACAATCCAAGGAGGCATTCCAGGAACAACTGGATGTGCTCTGGTGTCCTGACAAGGTGGGGATCAAAGGTTGGACTTGACCTTGGAGGTCCTTTCCACCCTCAGTGATCCTGTGGTTCATCCAGCACCTGGAAGAGATGTCAGCCCTGCTCCTCTCAAAAGCCGACCCAACTCCCACCCTGTTCCTTCAGCTGTAGGTTCCACTCTTGTCTCGGACAGATTGGAACATCCTTGCACCACTCAGAAGCCCCATTAATCCTCCCTTCAGTGTGTGTGTGTGTGTATGAATAATAGATTCTCCCTGCTAAAACTATCAAAGCTCCTGCAGCAGCTGCTCGGCTCCCTCGGGCAAATATCCTGGAAAGGAGCTGCAGCAGCAGAGCAGATTTGCATGTTTGATGCATTGCTGTGTCTCAGTTTCAAAGCAGACAATCTGTTGGCTCTCAGCTCCTTGCACACCTGTTGAAGCCGAGGTGCTGGACTGCAGCACAGTAGAAAGTGTGGATTTTTTTTTTTTTTTTTTTCCTGAGACACAGAAAAATTTCTCCCTCCCAGGAGTGCAATTTATATCTTGATTAATCTAAAAGTTTGGGGTTTTTACGCTGAGGGGTACAAGGGGATTTTTTTTTTAAGGAGCGTGGGTAAGAGTAAAGAGGAAAGGAAGGCGTGTGTGGAATCGCTTTCATCCTGGAAAATCAGCTATGCTGGAGGCAAATGCTGTGCCTCAGTGGAGCAGAGACAATTTCAGGTAATTAATGTTCTTCCTTTACCAGCACTGGGAAAATCAGGGACTTTAGCAGGAGATTTACACAACTTCATGTCAAAGCTTACAGCAGCTGTGGAGAGGGGCTGATTCATATGGGAAGGTTCAGAGTCTGCACACAGGAGCTCAGCCCTGAGTCAAAGACGCTGGCTTGGAGCTGAGCAGGTTTAAGCCACTTTCTTCCATATCTAGTGAGATTTTCCAGCTATTTTTCTTATCCTGACTCAGGCATTCCCCTAAAAAACCCCGTATTTGGCAAACAGAGGCAGTAAATCCCTCACACCCCCAAATAGCAGGGAAGAAAAGCCCCCACAAACACAAACCTTCCCTCATGGGGAAAGAGATGCAAAAAGAGATTTTTTTAGCATCTCTGTGGACAGCTTGACCAGCCAAGAAAGTTTCATCGTGGAGTTTAGAAAGTAAGAACTGCCAAAAATCCAGCTGACTTAAAGCCACTCATGGACATGAACCCTAATATCAAAAAGTCCCCATGAAGAGGCCTTGCTGTGGCATAAGGATGAGGATTTAGATGGGAGATTAGCAAGATTTTGATCATAAAATCCTCTTTCAAGCAGCCTGCCCCAGCACAGCTCACTGTGGGTGTTTTCATCTGATTTCATTTCAGAAGAGCCCACCCAGACACAGCTGCCAGTCCATGGTGAGGATTTGGCTCTGCTCAAATACGGGATGGAGCCACCCTTGAACTCTTCTCCCATGTGCAAAGTCTTTGGCCTTACAAAGTCCTTGGTCCTACAAAGAATCCTCCAGAAATATCCTGCTAGAAGTGCAGAAAAAGACAGAAAAAAATTAACACTGTGGTTTCTACACCTTCCCGGGTTCTAATCCAAACAATTTAATTCCCAGACTCTAATATAAAGAATTTAATTCCCGTTCTTCCACCTTCTAATGTGTTGTCTGTCCTACATTTGATTACGTGGGATTAGAGAGAGAAGATACTATCTTTATCTTTGTCCTTAACAGGAGGAGAAAAGGAAAATATTTACTTTTNTTTGGAGCGCCCAGCAGTAGCAGGGAAAAAAAAAAAAAAAAAAAAAAAAAAGAAAAAGAGCATCTAACACTGATTAACATCTGAGTCATGGCTTGCTGGGTATGTCACACCAGCTGAATTCGACTGGCACAGGAACTTCCCGGCGACGCTGAACTTTTCCTGGCGGGATTTCCCAGCCCTCCTTCAACTGGTGCATATGCTCAGCACACGGTCCCCGAGCTCGCAGGCTGGGTTTGCCATCCACAAAAGGCACGCTGACTTCCCAGCAATGAGACGCACGTTGCCGTTTGACAAGAACAATGTGCTCGAAGAACGGGCTCACAATAGCTCCTATCAATCAGGCGCCGCGCGGAAAATCAAAGATGACAACGAAACCCGCGGCATTAAATACCCCACGGTGCTGGGAATTAATCAGGAGTCCTGGGTGCTTGAAAAAAAAAAAAAAACAAATGTGTTTTTAATAAATTGGATTTGAGCATCGCTTAGAAGCCCTGGATTACCAGCTGAGTGGAGGCTGGTTTGATTTGCACTGATGAACTCCGGGGGAGCTGGTGCCTCTTCTGTATCGGAGCCATTGATGTCACCCGGAGCCTGCTGGGCTTGGTGACATTTAAGCAATGTGGATACAATAATTTTTAATACATACAGAACAGATTTTACCAAAAAAACCCCCAACCCAGGGCTCTGGTCCTGCTCTAAACAACCCCCAAACAATCCAGGGGTTAATAAGAACCTCTGAGGAGAATTTCAGTAACAGTTCACCCCTTGATGAAAGAGAATGAAGAGCGTGTGACGTAAATTGGAGAGGGACTGGGGACAAGGCCTGCAGGGACAGGACACAGGGAATGGCTTCCCACTGCCACAGGGCAGGGATGGATGGGAGATTGGGAATTGGGAATTCCTGCCTGGGCTGGAATTCCCAGAGCAGCTGTGGCTGCCCCTGGATCCCTGGAAGTCCCTGCCAAAGGCTGGACACTGGAGTTTGCAGCAGGCTGGGACAGTGGAAGGTGTCCCTGCCATGGCAGGGGTGTCACTGGGTGACCTTGAAGGTCCCTTCCAACCCAAACCATTCCATGATCCCATGATTCTATAAATCATGACATGAAAAAACCAAAACTCTATAAATCATGACATGAAAAGAGGGGGATAAACCTCTCCAGCAGCAGCACCACAGGTAAACAACACCCGTATTTTTAAGTGCTCACTACACCTACTATTAACTCACCCTGAGCAAGGGGGGAATGAATTACCTCTGTTTTCATTGCTTTTCCTTCCTGCCTCAAAATTTACAAAGTCCAAAATGCAGAAAAGGTCCTTCCATTATTTTCCAACAGACTCTTGCACTCCTTTCCTCCACCCTTTCATTCCAGGAAATCCAGAGTATTTCAGAGAGTCCCTTGCTTACCAGGCTATGGACTGAATCTCCTCTCCCGTATTCTTGGTCAAACAAACACTCTCCAAGGTCAGAGAAACACTGAATATAATTCCTGCATTTGGTTTTTGAAATGAACACCTGAAAGAAGGATTTCATCTACTAAGGATGAGTTTTTAATAGCACAAAACATAGGAATTTAGCCCGGAATTTGGGGAAGACTTGACTTCCTTGTATATTGAACTGAGTGACGTGTCATCTTAAATGACTGAAAATGCAGAAGACAACTCAGAATATTAATTATTTAACTGACAGAAATATGCAGGAAAACCAGAAATTTATGAAGAGCAGAGTGAGACTTCCCAACCTGTCCTATCCTGAGAACAGTGAGACAAACCTGAGAGGTGACAATTTCAAAGATAACGTAAAAAGGCATTTTATCAAAGATTGCCTAATTAATCTGCAAATCTCACTGTCCCAAAATAGCGCTGAGTCTTGGAGACTTGAAGGACTGGTAGGAAAGGTGTGGGTGCTATTTTGTCAAATTCAAACAGGCAGCTGAAACAAAGGCACTTTTTCAAAAGACCTCAGAGCAGAAAAAACACTGCCAACAAAATACAACCTGACTCTCAGGGGCCAGGAAAAAATTCCTGGAGCAGGGAAGAGCTGAGGCCTGGGAGTCAAGTGGCACTGGCTGCCCTCAAAAACAGCGCCAGGAATTCCACAGCCACTGCTCTGGTCATCCATGGACATCCCCACATTCCTCCAAGCTTCCAGGAACAGGAAACTCCTCCTTTGCCAGGAAGAGCATCTCCAGCATCATTAGCTGCAAAAATGGGAACGTTGTCTGAGTCGGTCTGATCCGTAACCAAATTCCCGTTGATTTCAGTGGGAACTATCACTCTAATCCACACAGGATTAGCAGACTTCAAAAAAGATTTAGAAGCACAAAGCTTGAGTGTTTAAATCCCACTGATCTCAGCTGGAGCTGGGAGCAGATCCAAGGAGAAAGTGCTGAACCCCTCACTTGTGTGGTTTCTTGTCCAGCCCAGCCAATCTCATCTGTCTTGGACTCTTCCCTGCAATTAGGCTGATAATTAAGAAATAACAGCATCATATAAACGGAGAGTTGCTGGCTAGCACGGTTAACATCAGGGATAAATTGAGCAGTAATCTGCAAAGGATGTTATTGCCATTACAAAAATAAAGATCTGTCTCCCCAGCCAATCAATCCAGCAGATATATACCAACAATCAAATTGTTAAAAAATGACTCCTATAAATTACCCGGCCTTCCATCTAATGGAGGCAGGAACATCTGTGAGACAATTTAGAGCTGACATAACCGCACGTCGGCGGCGCTTTTTCATCCTGCTGCCTTTTCCCTTCCCCTCAGAGCTGCTGTGCTGCAGCAGGCAGCTTTGTTTAATGCACCCAAGTGAAAACAGCCCGGATTTTCACACCACGGGCTAGCAGAGTCGTTTTGGCAGAAACCCTCCGGAATATACGCATTTAATATGGGCGGAATAATTCAATTTCCTCGGTATTATTTCAGCTATGCTGTTACAATCTCCTTAATTCTTCATTAAACCCTCTGGGCTTGGGGGATGCCGCCGGGTTTTTTTATGATCTGCCATCGTTCTTTGGAATGGATGTGGAAAGACACACAGAGGAGCAGTTCTGATCGTGTGGGTTTTTTTAGTCAGATGTAGTTGGTGATTTCAGATAAATCCGAGCGATTTAGCACCTTGTTTTGGCCAGGGGAGCCCTGGATGGGGCCCAGGTAGAGACTCTGAGAATCTGGTTTAGCGAAAGGTGTCCCTGTCCATGGCAGGGGCTTGGAATGAGGTGATTTTTAAGGTCCCTTCCCAACCCAGACCATCCTATAACTCTGTGGTTCCATGGCTGCTGCCACTTGGGCCTAATCCCAGAAAGTATAAAGGGATTTAAAGGTGGAAATGTTCTTCCATTTGCAGCTTCGTCCTGGCTGTGCCCCAGCCCAGCCCTCTCCAGCTGGAAAACACCAAGTGAGACCACTGGAAGCCACCAAGTGGCACCACTGGAAGCCACCAAGTGACGCCACTGGAAGCCACCAAGTGGCACCACTGGAAGCCACCAAGTGACGCCACTGGAAGCCACCAAGTGGCACCACTGGAAGCCACCAAGTGGCACCTCTGCGCCTGCAGGTTCCTACCAGGGTGTGAATTTTTGGGAGGGACAGGGTGAAATGAGTGATGTCCACGCTGGCTCCTGGACTGAGCCATTTCTGAAACCAGTGAGGGAAATCCTGGCTGGGAAGGGCAGAGATGTCATGGTTTTCCATGCGGGGCAATTTCATGGTCAGGACTCACACCTCAGGCAATCCTGTGAGTTGCAGGAGAAGAGCTGGTGAGTTTTCCCGGTCCGTGGAAAGTTTGGACGCTGTTGTCCAAGAATCCCTCAGTAACCTTTGCTCTGCATCGGGAATTAAATCCCCGCCTTGGCTTCCCAAGGCCCTGCTTCTCCACGGCTGTCAAGCCAGAGCTGGTTTTTAATGCAGACAAGCAGAGGAGAGCTCATTTCTCTGTCTGGGCACTATGTGTGATAATCCAGGCTCTGTAAATTAAATTTGGGCTGCAATTTAAGCACGGAGGGATTTGGCAAGACCCAGAGCTGCCAGCAAGCAGACGTTGCCACGATCAGCTCAGTGCAGGGCGGACGCGGAATGGGAATAAAGCTGGGAACAGTTGGGTCTAAAATCTCATCTGTGTGCAAATGTGGCTGTTCTTAATTTTTCAAATAGGACGTGCACAAGTGGGACCCGCTCCTTCGGAAGCTTTGCAGCTCTTGTGTTGGTTTAAATTAATTTTGCATGAACCTCACTCTCAAATCTTAAAATTAGCTCCAACTTTCCTGGCTCCCTCCTGTCTGCTCTACGGACATTTTCTTCTCCCTTTCATACTTCAATTCCCCTTTCAGAAACACTCTCCTCTCCACAAAAAACACTCTTCTAGATTCTTCTGTGATTCCAGTTATTGTCCCATCTCTTTTCACTTCTTTTATCTATGTATCTCTCTCACACTCATTTTTTCCCCCTCTCCATTCACCTGCGTCCACCCAGCATCATCTGTCTCCCTGGAAACCACTTTGGAATGATTCCTACCTGAGCAAGTGGCCAAACCTTGCTTTATTTTTATCCCCCATTGTGATCTTTCCCTTTGAGTTCTTGCTTTCTCTTGACTTTCACGGTTTGGTGGCCCTGTCTTCTCTGTGGATATTCCCTGAGTATTTCTCTCTCTGCAGCCTTCCCCTTCTGCCTCCCATTTTTCCCGATATTTTGGAGTCCCCTGGGGTTTTGTACCCATTCAAGGCAGGTTTGAAACTCTCCTGTTCATCAGTGGCTTGCAGGGATCTGCCTTCTGTCCTCGAGTCCATCTCTTCTGATTTGCATCTTCCCTCACCTTCCCGAGGTCTCAATTTGCATATTCTTTCATCCAGGGAGCACAAATTAGGTGACATTAATCTGCTTTGCCTGACCTCATTTCATATTCGGGATCTTGTTTATCCCATCATTCATTTTCACCTTCCACTCATCTGCGGTTGTTTACAGCTTTATCTGAATTTCCACTGGGGCACTCCAGGAGCTGCAGAATTCAGCTCCAGCTTCCCAAAGGAGTCACTTCCCTCTAAACTCCCTCTATTACCTCTGTTAACTAAACACACTTAATAACACCATCCTTCTTCTTGCCTCCTGGCTGATGAAACCCAAGATCATGTTTGACTTCTCTTTTCTCCCCTTTCCTACTGAATGCTGCGGAAAATCCACCCCTCCCTTATTTGTCCTGACAGCTAAATTACCTTCCCACCTTTCCTAAATCAATGTGCCACTGTCTATCTCTGCTTCATCAATCCCTAAAATGTTGCTCCCGTGGCACTGATGACAAGGCGCTGCTGGAGCCAAGCACCTTGAGATGCACAACTGATGCTGAGCGACTCCTGAGGTCCTGGCATGGGTTTTCCAGGGAAGCTGTGGCTGCCTCTGGATCCCTGGAAGTGTCCAAGGCTGGGCTGGATGGGGCTTGGAGAGCCCTGGGTTAATGCAAGGTGTCCCTGTCCCACGGCAGGGGGTGGCACTGGATGATCTTTCGGGTCCCTTCCAACCCAAACCATCCTGAGATTCTATGATTAATAACTAATAAACATCCCAATCCTTGTCCCAGATTTAATTTTTCCCAGACTCTTTAGACATGCTGAGATGCCTCCCTTGCTTTTCGTGCCCCCCTGAGGAGGGCAAAGTTCACAGAGCAGGTCAATAAATGCTTCATTTTCTCCTTAATCGCTTGGTACCCTCATCCAGGGAAAACCCATCCTGCGGTGGACTGATTTCATGGCAAGGTGCATCTATTTTTGAGCAAGGTCCATGTCTTTTTGTGCCCAACTCTGGACCCGGTTTTCTGACTGGGAGAGTGACAAATAGCAACGATAATTGCAAATGTCAACTGGCAGAGAGCCCTTGCTCCTCCACACCCTCAGTCCCCACACGGTCGCTTATCCCCGAGTGTAGGAGGTGTTCCCATCCCTCAGTCCACCTGTTCCATGTCATTCCCAGCACAGAATCTGCTGCTTCCACCAGCAGGCAATGGAAGCAACGATGATGTAACCACGGCAATCTGCCTTTGGGGACCACTGGAACCTGAAATTCCGACTTTTCCCACATGTCTGCCTGTCCATGGAACAGCTGGAGTGGATCCAGGGTGTCAGTGGGATCCTGGGGCCACCAGGGCCAGCACAGCAGGGCTGCCCTACAGGGACACGTGCAGTGATGCACCCCACACACCCAGCAAGCGTTTTCCATATAGGGAAAAAAGTTTAAGGCTCACCCCTTAAGGTAAAGAACCCAGAAAGTTCTTTGCTGTTCTGACAGGGGTTGGCTCAGGGCCAAGAGAGAAGCATCCATTGGACCTTGTCATCATTCTTCTAACCCTGTATCTCTCTCTGTTGGCTGCAAGTCAGATTGTCCCTCCTAGAACATTCAGTGTTTAGGAAAGAGCACAAAGGAAGTAAAAGACTTTTTGGAGTGTTTTTTAGCAGGGTGTCAGAGATTTCTCAGACACCCGTGCATGGCTTTATCATTTGTTTTCTGTAACGTTTGTTATTTTGTTATTTTTCCTTATTAAACCTTTTGCTTTACAAAACACCTCTGAAGAGCAGTTCTGGCTCATTAATTTTAGCCACTTCTCTGCAAAGGCTGGACTGTCGCCCTGATTTTCAGCCTTCTGATGATTGTTTACATATTTCTAGTGGAAATGCTCGTGCACTTTCAGATCGTTTTCATTCCTTTCTGTCATNCAGTGGAAATTCTCATGCACGTACCATAAACAAAACACATCGTTTTCATTCCTTTCTGTCATGGACTTCTGAAATGACCACTGGGGTCGGAGAGGTGTCCCTCTTGTCCTCCAATCCTCGATCAAACTCCAAATCCTATTTAAACCCCAAACCATAATAAACGTCCCTTCTTTTCCTCATTTCAACCTGTTGGGTGAGTGAGACTCTGACCACTGAACCTGTTCACAGGTGTGAACCTGTGTCAGACATGCTTGAGATACCCAGAGAAGCAGCAGGGCCACCCTGCTGGAATTTCACCTGGCATTGCAGCAGCACCACAGCAGTTCAGACATCTAGGATAACGACAGTGGGATAACAAACTGGATGGGATGAGGAGAGGGAGGAGGAAGACCCACAGCATTCCTGCCTCTGGCATTGGTACTGAGCCATGGGAATGCTGGTTTAGTGTCATATTCGATAATGCTGCACGTCCAAATACTGCAAAGCCCATTGGTGTGAGTATTTACACATTGTTTCATTATGGACACAGCCTGGGAGAGCTGGGAGTGTTCACCTGGAGAAAGGAAGGGTCTGGGGAGACCTTCCAGCCCCTTCCAGTGCCTAAAGGGGGCTTCTAAAAAGGAGGCAGGGGGACATTTTATACAGGCAGATAGTGCCAGGACAAAGGGAGTGGTTTTAAGCTGACAGAGAGCAGGGCTAGATTAGATATTAGGAATAAATTCTTTACTCAGAGTGTGGTCAAGCACTAGAACTGTCTGCCCAGAGAAGCTGTGGCTGCCCCTGGATCCCTGGAAGTGTCCAAGGCCAGGCTGGACAGTGCTTGGAGCACCCTGGAACAGTGGAAGGTGTCCCTGCCCCATGGCAGGAGGTTGGAATGGGATGAGCTTTAAGGTCCTTTCCCATTGAATATTTTTTCTGTGGTTCTCTGGTTTACATTGGCTGATTTTTATCTGCAGAGACAATGGAGAGAGACTGGAGCTGCTCCAAGGGCATTGCTGAGCAGAAGGTTAAGACAGCTGAAACAGGGAACATGCCCTGCCCAGAAAAAAAACAAATGTTAACTCCCCAGCTTGTCCGGTTTAATGTGGAGACGCAGATCCCTCACAAGGAATCTTTGTTGATCCCACAACCCATCCTGAGTCTGGTCTGTGTGCAAAGCTGAGCACTCTGGGGTGGGATGAAGCACTTTCTGTCGTAACCTGTCATGTCAAAGCCCCGTGGAACCCAGGCTGAAGGGATCCAGCCCAGCAGACTGTGTCGCCCTCGTGTTACACGCTGGGAACACGTGCAATATGTCAGAGCACTTTAGGCAAGGCAGCGACATCAATAAAATAAAACTCAGCTGCTCTCTTAGCATCTATTTCATTGTTTCCCATCTGCAGTCACAACTGGGGAATAACTAATTCAGAACATCCCCAGCACGGGATTTAGCACTGCTGCTGAATTCCACCTCGTGCTACCGCCACTTTCAAACCCCGGAATGAAAACACCGAGTCAAATCACCTTTGGGAGGGAAAGACAAATGAAGCATTTCCTGGACAGAGGAACAGATCACATCAAGAACCCGAGGTCTGCATCAAATGCACCACGACAATTCCCATTCAGGAAATGTCCCAGTGGTTCTGTTACTCCAATTTACGCTGTGAATTGTGCATTTGCTTCCAGATGAAATGGATCTCAGTTGCCGGGTCTCTGTTTAAAGCAACCAGAGAAAAAAAGCTAAAATTGGGTCATCCATTGCAAAAAAAAATAGTCAGGCAGGTCTGACCTCTTCTTTAATTTAGGGACCTGAATTTTACAAATTCATAGACAGGAATGTAAGAAAAAATATCCCGGCTCACCCCGAAGGTGTATCTTGTTCAGTGTCCTGCTCAAACACCCAAACAGGCTTGCTTGGTGTGCTCTCCCAGCCTCCAGAAATTTGCAGATAACGAATTTTGTATTATTTGTGTTTAATTTTTGCCATCTTTGTGCCTGATAACTTTTGGGGGCTTCATCCACTCACATTTCTCTGAGCTGCTTGGAAAATTTCAGCCCCTTCCTCTTGCAGTGGGGAGCGTGAGGCCTTTCCTTCCCTGCTCTGACCCAGCCACCTCCTCATTTCACTGAAGTTCCCTTAATTCTTGGCTTAAAAAAAGTCAGTGAAGAACTGTTTCCAGTTCACTTTCCCCAAGACCTTCATCTTTTTACAGATTTCTAACATAATTCTCCCTTTCCCCTTATTTTTTCCCTCCCCTTTTCCCATACACAGAGACCTGTGGTACCTCTATGACCATTCCTGCTGTGGGAGCCACCCTGCTGCTTCCCAACCTTTTCATATAACCTCGTCCTTCCCATATAACCTCTTCCTTCCCATATAACCTTTTCCAGCTCCACTTCATCCTCCTCAAGACCAGGAATCCAGTGTTGCACACCCTGCTCATGGCACACAAAAAACCCAAGGAAATATTGGCCAAATCAGAGCTGTGTTGACCTTCTGTGGCTGCCCAAGGAGATGAAGGAGAGGGAATGGTGATCAATTGATCAAGAAAAATACAAAAAAAGGCTGGAAAACACAGACAAGGGCTGAGGGCCCCCAGCTTCTCTGAGAATCGTGAAAAATCATAAAAAGCAGCTAAGCATCCCAAAATTCGTCTCCTAGGAAGGAATTGGTTGTCCTGATTAAGGACATCGCCTTGCCAGGCCCCATACAGGCATTTGGTGTAAATTAGGATGTCTCTTAGTGATATTGCAGAAGGCAGGAAAACCTCCAGCACCTGGTCATTCATTTGCCAAATGTTCAGGGATTAGCAGAGGTTAAACAGACTCCATAAATGTCAGACGTCGACAGCGCCGCTTTCAGCAATAACAATAAACTCGAAGCCAGAAGAAAGTTCCCTTAAAATATCAGCCTTTCACCCAGCAGGCTCTAAAAGATGCTGCACATTACTGGCCCATAAATAATGGTAATGAAAAGGTCAAGCAACCTGTTAGGAAAATCTCAGTGCTCGGGGAACGAGCTTGGGAAATCACAGCTGGTGTGAAAATCCCATGTTACGGCCTTGGTTCTTTTGTGTCCAGCCTGTCCTAATTCACAGAGCTACACCCTGTCCTTGCTCTGAAATGATCCTGAAGTTGCAGTGACTGCGCCACGTGTCGGAGTTGGCTCAGGCTGAACTTTTAACCCATTCTTCCTGATGAGCTTGGCAATGTCTTTCAGAAGAAAGTCTTGCTACTCCAAGTATCTTTTTCTATCACGGGAATTTTTTCAATATTTTGTCTGGAGCAAAAAAAAAAGAGCCCCAAAAACAACCAAGAAAGCATAAAAGAAAAAAAAAAATGTAGTAAGGAGGATGCAGCACATGCAGGGTCAGGCTCTGCCCCCAGGGAACAGGGACAGGAGGAGAGGGAACGGCCTCAGGGTGGGCCAGGGGAAGCTCAGGGCGGACATTGGGAAAATTCCTTCCCCAAAGGGGTTGTCCAGCCCTGGCACAGCTGCCCAGGGCAGTGATGGAGTCCTCCCTGTGAAAGGATCAAAAAAAAGTGTGGATATGGCACTTGAGAACATGATTCAATGGTGACCACGGTGTTGGGTTGACAGCTGGACTCAATGATCTTTTCCAACCTTAACAATTCTATGAATAAAAATATATGACTCGATACAGACGACCCAACATATTTTTTTCCCAACGCTGCCAGAAAGCAGCATCTCTTTTTATCCCCTCTCCTTTTTTCCCCTGTTGTTTCCAAACTCCGAATATCCCTGGGAAAACAAGAAGGGGCTCAGAATTTACAGCGGGTTTTTTTTTATTTCCCCCCCGTTAGATATTGCGATAAAGATTAGGTAGGTCAGCGCCGCGCTGCTCCGAAGTTTTATTTACTTCCCGCTGTGATTTCTCCTTGAAAGAGTAAGGGCAGAGTAACCTTTGGATCTTCAAAAGCTCTGTCACTGCTGTGATTACTCCGAGAGAAATTTGTGTATTGTTGGGCCGGCGGCGAGCGTTCGATGCCGCCAGAGATTCCCGTTAATAGCTCAGGTGAGCCGAGAGGAGCCGCGGCTCCTTGGATGTTTCTGTCCTGCATCTCATTAATTAATCTACTCCAGCCAGCTCTCTCCTGATCCATTGTACACTCCCTGCTTATGCAGCCTTATCGACCTGACCCTGGGGAAAATCAATTCTTGTAATCTATCTTATTACATTTAAATATATGTACAGAACTCGGTACGGTACAACAGCGGCGGCGCTTGGGAGAGGCAAGGGGAAAAAAAAGAAAGGCCTGGGGAAGGGGGGAGGAAAAGCCCTGCAGATCTGCCCCAGTTTAGGGTTTTTTCCAAGTTCTGGCCAATATAAAATAAGAACAAGGACTTAGGGAAAGGGGTCACATTTATCTCAGGTGAGGGCAAGCACAACCTGGGATATGAATTCCCAGAAATCTGTGGTCATGTTCCCAAGGCTGCCAGAGCTCCAGGAGCGTTTGGACAATGCACCCAGGGACAGGGTGAGGTTGTTGGGGTGTCTGTGCAGGGCCAGGATCTGGATCCTTGTTGATCCATTTTAACTCAGTGTATTCCATGATTCCGTAAAAAGCCCTCAGAGTTCATGTTTTTAACTCTGGATTTCCCTGATCTTTAAAAGCAAACCCATTTTTTATTCATCAGTCCAGAAAAAACAGCATCATTATCCTTCTTTTGTCATTCTTCAATCTGTTTTCGTACTCAAGTAGAACTAGATAAGATAAGGTGACCTGAATTTCCTCAGAGGTTGTTGTCCACAGAAGCTGTGGCTGCCTCTGGATCCCTGGAAGTGTCCAAGGCCAGGCTGGATGTGGCTTGGAGCACCCTGGGATGGTGGAAGGTGTCCCTGCCTATGGCAGGGGGTGGCACTGGATGATCTTTCAGGTCCCTTCCAACCCAAACCATTCCATGATTCTGTGATTAAGGCTGACAAAAAAAATATAAAAGGTCAAAAAAATGTATCTAGGGATGTAAAGGACTCACTTTGATCCCATGGTGGGATCCTTCTTGTAACGTATCCTTGGGGACAAGAAGGAGAATAAACAATCGGGAAGGGTTAGCGTGGATTTGCCAAGCATAAATCATTCCTGACCCGTCTAACCAGGCTCTCCATGGAGATGTTTTGTGGGAGAGAGTGGACACTGAAGCAGGAGAGGTTCAGACTGGAAATAGGGACAAGTTTTAATGTGAGACTGCTCAGGCATCGGAAGAAGTTTCCCAGCGAGGCTTTGGTCACTGCTGCCCAGGACAAAAGGATGACGCGTGGATAACTGAAAGCAGGAATTACACCCAAAAGGGAAATTATTGATTCTGGTTTCTTTATTTTGACTTCCAGTAAGTGAGAAGCAGAACAGGCCCATCAAGGGATCAGAAGTTGATTTGTGCCGACACCAAAAAAAAACTCTCCCAAAGAGAGAGGGTGGGTACATTGAGGCTGACTTGTGGAACAGATGGAGCTGTTGATGTGAGCTGATTTTTTTTTGTTAAAAAGAAGTGAATGCCTTTAAAAGTGGCCAATAAAAGCCCTGGGGATTATCCATCTAAGGAAAGGCAGCATGGAGTGCTCCTGTCTGGTGTTGTCCCATTTTTCCTATGTGTTCATTTGAGGTGGGAAATGGATGAGTTTGCTGAATCCAGAAAAGCCTTCCTGTGACCCAGAACCATCCAGGAACAGATAGAAATGGGTGCAAGTGCACCAAAAATAACATGAAAATGCCATTTCCTAATGGGAATCTGCACAACCTCCTCCTTTTTTTGCCCCTCTCCTTTGTTTTTTTTTTTCCTTCCTAAGCCGACTTTAGAGAGAAGGGACAGGAGGATGTAAAGCCTTGCTCTGGCCGCCTTCCCTCTGACAACAGAGGCAACGACAAACCCGAGGTGCTGCCAGCCCTCCTTCAAGGGCTGGATTGATGTCCCAGCCTCGTGCTCAGGCCCAGCTGGGAGAAGGGGAATTAGGCCTTGTCTTTCAATTACTGCTGTTTTGCTCAGGGCCTCACACTGAAGCCTCCCAGCGGAGAAGTCCCTCTTACCGCTTATAATCTCCGGATTGTGTTTGAAAATAAAGCTTTTAATTAAAACTGGCATTTCTCAGCTTCCCACTGGCAGCCAACATCTGCCTGAGAAGGAGGATCTTTTGTGACGCTGGCGGTGCAGGAGCCCAGTGTTAAAGAGAGTAAATAATTCGCCCCCTTCTCCTGCCAGCAGACCGCATGAGCTCCTCCACGCCCCGGGCCATGAAAGGCCCCTCAGCATTTCCCAGCAGCCAGGGGGTTAATCCAGTGACCTGGCTGGATGCCAGCTCGAGTGATCTCTGCCTCAAATCCCCCACCCCGCAGTTCCGCAGCGATATAATCCCCTGCCCCTCTTCTGTCGTTAGAGAATCAGAGCATCACGGAGTATCCAGAGCTGGAAGGGCCCACAGGGATCATCCAGCCCAGCTCCTGGCCCTGCACAGACATCCCAACAATCACAGCCTGTGCATCCCTGAGAGCGTTGTCCAAACACTCCTGGAGCAGCCTTGGGGCTGTGCCCATTCCCTGGGGAGCCTGGGCAGTGCCCCAGCACCCTCTGGGAGAAAAGCCTCTCCCTGAAATCCAACCTGACACAGTTCCACAGGAGCTGCGGATGCCCAGAGTTAAGCAGACCTCGGCTGGCTTGTGCACAACAGCCTTTCCTGAGTGGGCTCTTCCCCAAAATCATGCCAAGGCATCTTTTCCCCCTGCTCTGAAGGCAAACCTTGTGAAAAATGTCACCCCCAAGGCAATATTTTGGCAGAGTTTTCAGCAGCTGACAGGGACCGTTTCAAACGCTGCAGCCTCAGTAATACTAAAAAGCATTATCTCACTTTAATTAACACCCAAGGATGAAGAGAGTCTTAACAATCTTGGCAAAAGTTCTTTAAGGGCTTGAACTGCACAATGACACAATTGAATCCTCTCCTGACATCTTTTAAATGCGATGCGAATCTTTTTTTTGTGTTCAAAGTGAGGATCTTGACGTGCAAGTTAATTTTATTAGGCCTCTCCTGAGGGCAAGGGTTTTTTCCTCTGCTCACAGTTGCGTTTTCTGATGTGGGGTAATCGTCTCTCGTCCTCCTCCCTGCACTTCGGGCACTTTCTGTACCAAATCTGTCATGTTCAGCATAATCCTGGTGAAGGAGAACGGGGAGAGGGCAGATGGAAATGACTTCTAGACAATATCTCTGATAGTCACGTTAGAGGTCTGCGCTCTGACTTTTACAAGTTTCAGGATATTCTAGAAAAAACCCTCAAACCCAGGTGGGAAATGGCGATGATACGACGCCAGACAATGAAAATCAACATCAATTATCCTCCAGCACTGGCAACCCTGGAGTCAATGAAAGTCAAGGAAAAACAATAAATAGGAAACAAACGTGGCCTCGGGAGTTTGTTCATAAATTTCCATGGCAATAGCGCTGCATATTCCCAGACCTGGAATAGCCTCAAATCAGATATTAAAGCTCAGAATCATCTCTGCACCATTTCTGTCTGACATTACCCTGTAAATGCTTTATGGTTTTAGCAGCTTTTCTCCTCCCATCATTAAATATTTAACAGTCCTAATTTAACATTGGGTTGTTTTGGTGGAGCTGTTTGGGCCATGGACTGAACTGTGCAGATGAGGGGAAATTAATTGTTTATCAGTCACACATTAAGGAAGGACATTCTGTGTTTCCATCTCCAGCCCCTGTTATCACACAACCTCTTCCATCAAGGTTGTGACTGTCCCTGGATCCCTGGAATGTCCAAGGCCAGGCTGGATGGGGTTTGGAGCAGCCTGGGATGGTGGAAGGTGTCCCTGCCATGGCAGGAGTGGCACTGGATGGGCTTTAAAATCCTTTCAACCCAAACTTTCCATGAATCTTTAACTTTTCCATCTCTTCTGCTGACTGGATATATTTGCAAAAGAAAAAAAAAAAAAATGTTCCTCCCCATTCAACCGTAGCAAAGCACGGCCTGTGGCCTATTTTGGGATAATCCTGACAAAAAGAAATGTCTGGTTTGGGCACTTCCCAAAAGGAGTCGAGTGAGAGAAAGAAAGAATTACATTCTCCACAGGGTCTTTAAAAAAAAATCTCACCCTTAAAGCATTTCAGGCCCTGGAACAACAAATGTGACAGAAGTGGAGGTTTCCCTGCGGGATGTGAGGCCTCAGGCCTCGGCTGTCTTTCAGCGAGGGTCATTTAATTAATCCAGCCCCGTTCTGCTGCCGTCAGGATGTTCTGCCTCCAGAGCACGGCCCCGCTCCCTGCATGTGCTGGACAACCATTAAAAGATAAGGAACTGCAATCCAAATTTGTATAGAGATCTGAATAGACAGGGCCCAAGCTGCACGAAAGAAAGAAAAGCGCCATCAGCATTTGGGCTGCTGAAAAAATAAAAAAAAAAAAGCACTCGCGGGGTCTGGATCTTTGCACAGGCTCGGTCATCTGCGGATGTGGCACTTCAGCGAGTTCCCTGATGGACTGGCGGTGAAAATCAGGGCTGGGGACTGGCCTGAACCTGCTTTGGGAGGTGGAAAATGGATGTTGGGAGGAAAACTTGTCAAAGACGTTGGTTACGAGCGGAAAAACGAGCTTTACTTTTTTGGTAAAATTTAAAAGGTTTAATAAAAACATTATAGGAGATAAAGGGTTAACTGGTTGGGTGTTTGGTATTTAGTCAAGAGCTTGCTTATTATTTTTGGAGATACTTTAATTTTTCTTTTATATTATATCAGCTTGTTGTGTATTTATAGACTATTATGTATTTCTATACTTCTTTACAAACCAGTTTACATATTTTAGGAACTATTTTGCACGGCCTTTCTTTGGGTCTGCTTTTTTAGAGCATGTGTGGTTTTTTGGTTGTGGTTTTGTTTTTTTTTTTATTATGACTTTTACTTTGGGCTTTGGTTTACACTTTTTACAGGCAGCAGGTGCTGATAGTTAAGATGTTAGCAGTAGGGTCTTCATTATATGTTTATTGGATTTTACCTTAACTGAGCAGACAGTTCAATTACAAGTATAACTATATATAAGCTATCTCATTGCTATTTCTAAGTTTTGTTAATAGCAGAAATAAAAACTATATTTATAAAGTTGTTTTAACGTTACACACGTAGCATTCATCTTAATATTTGCGAAAAGCCAATAATATGATACGTATTTATAATACAAGGGAGGAGGAACAAACCACTCTTACATTTCTTCCTGTTTACAGGTAGAAAATCCCTGCAAAGCTCCCTGCAGGGAAGAATGTCCTTACAAGACTAGACTGGAAAATGAACAGAGGCCTGAAACAGGTCTTGGATCTTCACCAAAATTTACATTTTATATTTTAAAATTGAATCTCCAGATCCAAACCTGCCAGTGCTTCAGAGTCTGAGCTGAAGCTGCAGCCTGGTAAATGGGATTTTGGGCATCACTTGCAGAAGTCTGTGGACTGATCCAACACCAGACGGTCTCAGGACAGCTCCGGGCTTGCTGAGCTGGGTGTCCCTGTCACCACAAATGTCCCCTGAAGAAGGGCCTTGTCCCTGAGCTCAGCTCTGGGGACACCCCCACGGCCACTGCCCAGGAAAAACCAGCCCTGGGTGGGGACAGGGGGGTGGACACACCCCTGGGGACACCCAGAGGAGAAGAAACCCCCCCGTGGACAGCAAACCCATGACAGGGAAGAGCTCAGGATGGTGACAACCCCCCCCCAGCAGAATTTGGAAGGAGAACAATGTGTTCATCATTTCTGTTATCTTAGGGCTGAGATCTCAGGAAGCTCTGCCCCTTTTCCCTTGGAGAACAATTCCCAGCTCTGATTTGGATTTGGATTTTGCCAGGTACACATCAAGGGTATCTCAGAGCATCTGTCTTCGGCACGGCTGGATCAGTAATATCAGACCCTCGTCTTGCTGAGCAGAATTTTCTATTGTAGGCAGGAGTGTTATTAAGAAAATGTTCACCTCCTGATATTCCCAAGGGAACTGAACACCTCTCTCACCTCTCTCACATCTCAGCAGCCCCGCAGGCTGAATAGATGCAGGAATTTCACTGCCCTTGGGAACAATCTTTCCCTGAGAACAAAACCCAACAAACTGTAATTTGGCAGCCAATGTCATCTCCAGCATAATCAAGTATTGACTTAATTACAAACCCTTTTAAGTGATGCATTGGGAGAAAAACACTTTTTTTTTTTTTCTTCAAAGTATTCCTCATTTGTAATTATTATTTCACTTGTGAATCTTCCACACTCCATTGAAAATGCCATATGGAAAACAAATTAGTTTGCTGCAGTGACTAATGTTTATTGCCTCTGCTGCTCTGAAGTTTTGGGCCAAGTTTTTAAATCATCAGTGCTTTCCTCTGGCAAAAGTGCCCGAGAAATTGGTGTGGATGAGCAAAGTGTGGGGAGGAGTAGGAGCAAGGCTCCGTGGAACAGCAGCAATGTCCCACCTGGGCATTGAGAATAATCCAGGAATTTCAGAGCAGGCAGTTCTTTATTCCAGCAGCAGCCTGAAAACGTTGGATGTGTTAAACAGGAGAGAACTGAAATGCTGCTGCCTTCTCTGAGAGAGGGATGATATTCCTGGGATGCTGGTTTTGGGGAGGTTATTCTGAGGCTGTGCAAGGCATTTGCACCTTCCTTTAGCTGAGTGTCTCCACTTGGAATAATA
>VXBN01015728.1:185170-204716 GCA_013397395.1 Sinosuthora webbiana
TGGGTGATCCCGAGCCAGAGACTCTCCTGCTGTGTGCCTGGCTTTTTGTACCTGCAAAACAGGGGTGAAAGTGCTTCACTTTCCAAATGCCTTTGAGAGCAAAATGTTATTCAATATCAATTATCGATTTGTACATTATATATTATATATTACATNCAGGATGCTCCACAGGGTCCATCTCCTCAGAGGGTAAACCCTGAGGAACTCTCAGCCCTGCCAGGGGTTGGGTGATCCCGAGCCAGAGACTCTCCTGCTGTGTGCCTGGCTTTTTGTACCTGCAAAACAGGGGTGAAAGTGCTTCACTTTCCAAATGCCTTTGAGAGCAAAATGTTATTCAATATCAATTATCGATTTGTACATTATATATTATATATTACATACTACATATTGGATATAATATATTACACGTATTACATATTACCTAGATTACTTAGATTACCTATAATATACATGATATATCATATATAACATATAACATATAACATACAATATGTAATATATAATATGTATTATATTATACCTTCTACATTCTACATTATCTAATATGTATTATATATTATATATTTTATAGGTGCATTTCTCCATGTGAATTAAAGCTTTTTGAAACTATAACCGTGGAAACACAGAATAGTTTGGGTTGGAAGGGAACTCAAAGTGCTTTTATTTCCAACCCCCTGCCATGGGCAGGGACACCTTCCACCATCCCAGGGTGCTCCAAGCCCTGTCCAGCCTGGCCTTGGACACTTCCAGGGATCCAGGGGCAGCCACAACCTTGATATGAGAGGTTGTGTGGTGATAACAGGGGCTGGAGATGGAAACACAAAATGTCCTTCCTCAATGTGTGACTGATAAACAATTAATTTCCCCTCGTCTGCACAGTTCAGTCCATGGCCCAAAACAACCCAATGTTAAATTAGAGCTGTTCAATATTTAATGATGGGAGGGGAAAAGCTGCTAAGACCATAAAGCATTTACAGGGTAATGTCAGACAGAAATGGTGCATTAGCAGAGACGATTCTGAGCCCCAGACCTGGACACAGCACCCCAGGTGGGGGTCACAAAACTGCATTTTGGGTGCCTGTCTTTGTTTCCTCTCCCTGCTTTGTTACTTCTTCCCCATTCCAGCTGATTAAAAACGATCCGTCTCTTTCCCTGCCCTTCCATGTGAGCATTGGCTGCCCTTTCCTCACCACTCAGGTTTAACATTCCCAAATTTTATTAACCAGCTATTTACAAAACTGCCAAATCAAACAGATTAGCAAGCAAGACCGAAAGCAAGACAAAAGATCCTGTGTTAGTGTCTGGCTGAGTAAATAATCTGCTTGGGTCATGCATAATTAATCAGTTTGCTGTTTTCACCATTCCTGATCGTCCTGGCAAATAACACACAACTCTGGCTTTTGCTTGGATTGCCTCTGTTGCACACACAAGCAGCTGACTGCATGATTTCTTCCAGAAAGGAGAAGAACAAATTTCACAGAACAAACCTTTGGAGAAGCTCCCCACACAAATCTGAGAGCACTGGGCTGTGTGAGTGGAACATCAGAGATAAAAACCTTTCCCCAATAAGAAGGGATCAAACATCTGCAGAAACGTGGCACGATCCAGCTTCCCCCAGTGTGTGACCACAGCAGACAGAAATATTCATTTTGGGTTGGTTTATTGTATCTTAATAAGAATTGATTAGGAAAATAATTCAGGAATGTGTTTTAGTTTGAATCTGTTAGATCTGCTGAGGTACCAGCAAAGGTAAGAGGTCCTTGAAGAGGTTGTGCTAAAGGAAAGGACAAAGTTCTTTTCCACTTTGATTCCCACAATCCTTTTTTAGGCTGTTTTCCCATTCCAGGCTCATCATGGAAGGGCCACTGCTTCCTCCCTGGAAGGGTGAGGCAAACTCAGCCACGGAGCAGAGATTTCATCCAGCTCACACTGAAAGCTTCAGCCTGGCTGAAAAAAATTGTACTGGGCAAAAACTGGAGTGCCAGGATGCTCTGAGGCATCTGAGGCTCAGCCAGCTCCCATTTCTGGGAATCACAGAATCCCAGGATGGTTTCAGTGGGAAGGGACATTAAAGCCCATCCAGTGCCACCCCTGCCATGGGCAGGGACACCTTCCACTGTCCCAGGCTGCTCCAAACCCCATCCAACCTGCCCTTGGACATTTCCAGGGATCCAGGGGCAGCCACAGCTTCTCTGGGCACCCTGTGCCAGTGTCACCACCCTCACAGTAAAGAATTTCTTCCTAAATTAACATCTTCAGGAGACTGAGGTGTCTGACACCAGCAGTAAGACAGGACAGCTCCCTGAATTCCCCCTGCAGTTCTCACAGGACGTCCCCAGCCCAATCTGAGCAGACACCTGAGTTTTCAGAGCACTGCAAGAGTCTGTTCCTCATCCTCCCCGTGCCCACAACATGCGGATTAATTGGTGATCTTGAAATCCTTGGCAGCTGCAGGGACAGGATTTTTAACATCAGTGGAGGTCATCAGTTAATCCACTTCGCCCTCCTGCCTTTGACGTTGGTATTTGTTTCCTTCCCTTGCCAACAGTCCTGAAGGAGACCCTGCTCCAGGCACCCAGGGCGGACACAGAGGATTTACTTTTCCTTCAGGTTTGCCCCAAATCCTCACAGTTCCCTCTCACAAAATATATTTCTCCTCCTTTAACGCCCCGTCCTCTGTTCCACTTCCATCTTTGAGGTTGAAAAGCCCCAATATTTTCTCCCTGTGGAAGCGTTCCAGCTCTGCAATCAAATAACCCATCAGTCATCCTTCAGTCAAGGCAAGAGCACCGAGCTCCCTGACTCACTGTCAAGCTCTCTGTCCACCACTGAGTTGTTTCCTGGGCTCCTATCCACAGTGCACCGAGCTCTGGAACGCATTTTCGGGGCAGAATGTCGTCACTGGTGTCCCTCACGCTGCGCTCGGAGGGAAATGCACCTCCTGCAATTAGCCACCGTTCCCCTGAATTGTTTAATCTCCTCTTTTAATTGTGACGGCGCTTTAACAGCGGAGCTGTCAGCCCGTCGGAAAATTGACTCTTGGAAAAGCAAACAGCGCCGGCGGAGCAGCCTGGATGGCAAACAGAGGACTTTCCCCCGCTGATTCCCACAGGCTGGGTCTCGTTTAAAGCTCCTATAATGAGCTGAAGGGAACGCAGGCACATTTCAATTAAAGCACCGCGATCTCCCCGGGGAAAGCTCTCCATGAAAATCGTGCAAAAGAAACCACCTGACTGCTCTCCTCCGTTTTGGGTTTGGATACGTGGAATTAGGGTCTCTTCAAGAATGAGGTATTTCTGGCATTAGGCAACGTGGAGGAAAGTGATGTTGATCCATTTTCCTCTAATGAACTTCAGGCCACTGGATTTAACCAAGGGTTTCACTTTTCCCCAGTGATCAACCCTAAGACTGAGGCTTGAATTTCACTGTAGAAATGGAGGGGTTTCAATGAATGAATATCCAGGACTGCTAAGAATTCCTTTTTCTTTTGAACAGTAAACTACCCAAAACTCTGAAGAATTCTGTATGAATCCTACTCCATTTTTAAGTAGGATTACAGCTTTGAAGTTGCATCCTACACCGTTTTTAAGTTTTCCACTTGGTTTACTGTTGTTGGAGCTGCTGTTTCACACGGTGTTGGATATGTTGGACAGCCTGGACAAGCTTCATGATAGAAAAAAAATCTATTTTAGTGACTGTGGAGGTGATGTCCTGACGTGGGATGACTCCTCTCATGTCTGCTGGAAGGACTGGGAAAGGGATTCAGGACAAAAGCAGTGGGGAAGTAGAAGGATCCTACTCATAAATAAAGAGATAAGGCACAGAAAATTTAATTACAGGAGGGTGAAGACTCCAAGCAAGTGTTTGTATCCTGATTTTTTCAGACCCCTTTTCCTGCATTGCTGGGGGACAGTAAAGACTTCTCCTGTGCCTTTGAGCTTTTCCCCACATGCTCCCTCAGGGACATCTCACCTTGCACATTGGAGAAGTAATTTCTCTTCTAATTTTTCCTTTCTCTTCTTTCCCTCTCGAGCCTTTTTCCTGGTGGCCAGACCACCCCCAGGCTGAGGCTGAGCTCCTCAGTGATCTCCACGTCCCCATGGGCACCCAGTCCCTTCCATGTTTCCATGGAGCTCACCGTGACCACACTGGTGTTTTCCTCCCTGTGCAGACCAGGCCTGGCCTTCCTGGCTGCTGAGGAAGCACCAGAAAAAAAACAAACAAAAAAACCCAAAAAAGCAAAAAACAAAACCAAAACCAAAACAAAAACACAAAAAAACAAACAAAAAAAACCAACCAAAANAAACTCCCAAAGAACCCCCCCAAAACCCCCAAAAAACCAAAAAAACAAACAAACAAACAAAAAACCCCAGAGACATCATCAGAAAATGTTTTCCAGAGAGGAATTCTTCAGTTCACCCCCCACGAAAAAAAAACCAACCCAACAACAAAAGGAGGGAGGGAGGGAGGTGTCTAACGATGCGGTGAAAGAAGCGAATATTAACTGAGATAACCTCAAATCCCTCTCTGTCTCTCTGTTCAGACAGAGCAGAAAGGACAGACAATGATCAAAACCCCGATGGTGAAAGCTCAGCTCCCAGGCCTCGAGACCAGCCGCTCCCTCCATGGAAGTCCCCGGCCCTTGATGCTCCCTGCAGGAGGCTCTCGGATGTGGCCGGGACGATGCTCCAGCCAAGTTCTCCGATGAAAAACCCCTCGGGGGGCAGAGCCCGGCGAAGGTCGGGGAACGCCGGAGCTGACATTGATGTTAAACACGAAATCCTCCCTCCCGCCTTTGTGCCCGAGCGGCTGGAGCCCAGCTCTGTGCCCAGCCCTGCCCTCCTGGATTCACCCGGGCACAGGGGACCACCCCCGACAGGCAATCCCTGATCCCTCGGGGGTCACCTGAACCCACGGAGCTCTTTGTGGCAGCCTGTCCATCCACCCTGCTGTAAACAGCCACCTAAAAACTCATTTTTTAAGTCCCTTGGCCCTTTCTGTCTGTTAACAAAACAAAAACCCAGATACACAATGCTCTCCATGTGACCACAACCATCTTAATTTATGCTTTATTTTTATCGAGGAATGGATGAGAAGTCATCCCTAAAGTTCACTTAAAACTCCCTAAAATGAAGTTTGATTTCAGATTAGAGGAGTTTTTATCTGTGCTTGGGATGGTCAGGGTTATTCACACAGTGAGTGCTCGCAATGGATCAAATCAGGTCCTTCCTTTTGGTCACTCATTCAGTAATTAGGCCCGAGTTCATCAGCTGAAGAGAAAACACAGATAAGAAATGTTTGGGAAAGAATCTTTATTGCTCCGAAGATTTAATATTCGGACATTATAGACTTGAGTAAATTCTAATTGTGTTTCTATCTCTGCATTTAATAAATGGACCATGGAAAAAGGAAAGAAAGAAAAAAAGAAAAAGGTCTGTGAGCAGCGGGAGGAAAAAACAGGAAATGAGACCATGAATCAAATCTGGACTTGGAGATGACAGTCGGGCTGGCTACAAATCCCACAGCTCACTTGCTGCTGATGGGAACCACACCAGTCAGATAAAAGGATATCAACATAAATTATCACAGATTAATGTGACATTGTGTTAACACATCACACGTTGAAGCCCACAGGTAAATCCGAGGGTCCTGCACGTAACACACTAAGCACTGAACTCACCTTTTCTTCTTGTTTTTTTTTTTTTGCTCAGAAAAAGAAAAATTCATCGTTGACCAGAGCGTGAAGCTGAAACTCGTGCCAAGAGCAGCAGGGTTTGGCACAGCTGGGGTGGGGACCAAGGTCCTGCACAAGGGTCAGGACAACCCAAGCACAAATCCAGACTGGGGGGAGGATGGGTGGAGAGTCCTGGGAGAAGGACTTGGGGGTGTTGGTGGGTGAGAGCTGGACATGCCCTGAGGGCACTGAGAGCCAGAGCCCCCCGTGGGCAGCAGGGGAGGGAGGGGGGATTCTGCCCCTCTCAGGTGAGACCTCACCTGCCCCACCCCTGGGGACAACAGCAGGAGGACCTGGAGCTGCTGGAGAGAGTCCAGAGGAATCCATGGAGCTGCTCCAGGGATGGAGCCCCTCAGTTCCCAGGAATCCAGTCTGGAAGAGCTGGGGATGCTCACCTGGAGAAGGGAAGGATCCAGGGAGAGCTTCCAGAACATTCCAGGGCCTCAAGGGGCTCCAGGAGAGCTGCAGAGGGACTGGGGACAAGGCCTGGAGGGACAGGACACAGGGAATGGCTTCCCACTGCCACAGGGCAGGGCTGGATGGGATCTTGGGAAGGAATTCCTGCCTGGGCTGGAATTGCCAGAGCAGCTGTGGCTGCCCCTGGACCCCTGGAATGTCCAAGGCCAGGTTGGACACTGGGGCTTGGAGCAGCCTGGGACGGTGGGAGGTGTCCCTGCCATGGCATGGGGTGACCCTGGATGAGCTTTCAGGTCCCTTCCCACCCAAACCATTCCAGGATTGTCTGCACATCCTGAAGACACCTTCCACGATTTACTCCCAGATCCCCATTTCCAGCAGGACGCTCCGTGTCCCACGCCACAGCAAGGAGCCATTTCCACGCTCTGAGACCTCGCAGCCATCGCTGAAATGTTCAGTGGCTCAGCGTGGCGGGCTGAGGAACAATCCCAGCCCTTCCACCCTGAACATTTCCATGGAGCAGACGACCCTGGCAAAGTCACAGGGTGCTCAGCGTGGCAGTGACCGAGCAGGACGAGCCTCCACGGATCAAAACCTGCCAGCAGGAGTGCAATGAGCCATCAGCCCCTCACCTAAACAGGGTTTCCGTGGCATTTTAAAATTCCTGACACAAGGGCCTGAATTTTGATGGTTATTTGTTCCTGGGCTCGTTGGGATTTATTTGGGAACGCTTGGCAAGGCTGTCCCATCAGGAGCGGTTGAGTACGTCAGAAAAAATTGAGTGTTGAGCGGTGGGAGAAATATTTCTGCCACAATGGGACATGTTCAGGCAAGGACAAGCAGGATTTGGACAAGAGAGCTGTGTTTTAACCAGGAATCAGGCATTTATAACCTGGCTGTAAAAATGGAAAATGTGGAAAAGCACATGGCAGATAACAGAGTGAAAGCTTTTAGCCTAAAAATAAAATAAAATAATAATAATAACCTAACCATTGTTTTGGGCACTGGCGAGGCCCCACCTCAATTCCTGTGTTCAGTTTTGGAACCCTCAGGACAAGAAGGACCTTGAGGGGCTGGAGTGTGTCCAGGGAATGGAGCTGGGGAAGGGTCTGGAGCCCCAGGAGAGGCTGAGGGAGCTGGGAAAGGGGCTGAGCCTGGAGAAAAGGGGGATCAGGGGGGACTTTGTGGCTCTGCACAAGTCCCTGACAGGAGGGGACAGCCGGGGGGGTCGGGCTCTGCTCCCAGGGACAGGGACAGGAGGAGAGGGAACGGCCTTGGGGAGGCTCAGGGTGGATTTTAGGGAATGTTCCTTCCCAAAAGAGTTGTCCAGCCCTGGCACAGCTGCCCAGGGCAGAGATGGAGTCCCCGTCCCTGGAGGGATTTAAAATCCATGTGGATGTGGCACTTGGGGACACGGGGCACTGATGGCCTTGGCAGTGCTGGGGAATGGTCAGACTTTATCTTAAAGGGCTTTTCCAAACTTCCCTGTGATTCCCTGAAGTTCCTGCTTGTTTGCCAGATTTTCAATTAAATACCTGGAGTTTTCCAGTTTGAGATGGATTTTCTGCTTACACACCCCTGAAGTGGGCTCAGATCAATCAACACCAGAAACAATTAATAGACGTGCATCGATCGCTACGCTTTTATTTGCCATTCTGCTTTTTTGTTGTCTTTTTTTTTTTTTTTTCCCTGGTAGAAATACACTCTCTGCTAACCCCTGAAGGGAACTCCTACCAGCCCACGCACCACAATTACACTACTCCTAAAATAAGCACGTCATTTATGTGAACATATAAAACAATCCACTTTTACACAGCCCAACTTCCCTTTCTATTTGCAAATTGCTCCTGAGAGTTGTGAGCTGGAGGCCAGTTTATTTGCCAGCAGTTAACAGATGAGCTTTGGGCTGCAAATTTGTTGTAGCTTTTTTTTCCAACATTAATTTCTAAAAGTGTTTATTTTCTTAATTTATTTTTTTTTTTCCATTTAGCAATACCCTCTCCAGAAAGAGCTCTCCAACAGGTCTGACAGCCCACAGAGAGAAGCTCCTGACATATAGATAACCCTGGCCTGCAGCAAGGAGTCTTTCATCTCCACCTATTACAGGGGAGCCATAAATTCTGGGGTACCTCAGCCCTGCTCTTCAGCCACTGAACTTCCCAGACACAGCAGAAATGACCCAAAGCCATTCTGAGATTTAATTCTGCCCATTTATCCCCTTTTTTCCCCCCTCTCTCTCCGCTGAAATCTCTGCATATGTTCTGTGATTTCCAGCCATAGAAAAAACAATCATAAAAAAAAAAAAAAAAGCCCCTGGTAGGAAAGAGCTGTTGTTAAAACCTTAATTCCCAAATATAAATCTCTCTGTTCAGCGAGGCGAGGGCTGTGTCTGGACTCTGCCCAACGTCTTGGGAAGAGCTGCTTCTGATTTGGAGCTGAGCGTTTCCACAAGTCCCATCTCTCACTGGATAAACACAATTCGACCCTTTAAAAAAAAAAAAAAACAACCAACATTCCCAGAGGAGAAAAAAAAAATAAAGAAAACTCAACGCCCTCAGTTTGTTGGTGCTCGGAATGAAGACAGAGAGATCCACATTTACTCCCTGGAAAAAATAAAAAAAACAAAACAAAACCAAACCACAGTTTCAGGGATGGTGAATTCTTAACAGTGTTAAATTGGTTTAACATCTATAAAAACAGCCCATAAACATCACGACACACCCCTCGGCTTCGTGCCCTTGAAATATTCCCCAGCAATTCTTATTTTTATTTTTATTTGGTAGCGTTTTGGCCATCAGCCAAGGCTCCAGCAATTTCTTAAGCCCCAAGGAAGGCAGAGACGCCGCTGCAAGGCTGACAGACACTTTATATCCAAATAAAAGTGGGTTGAAAATGTATCAAGGACGCTGGAGAGGCTCTGTGGATGCTGCTGGTGGGGTTTTTTTGGGTGGAGGCAGAGAAATGAGAATGTGTCAGCTCACAAAAAGCTGCCGGGATTGCTGTGCAAAAACCACCCTGGGACAAAAGGTTTTGGTGTCACTTTGGTGAAGGCTTTACGTCCTTGAGGCAAGGAATGAAGAGCTTGGAAGGGGAAAAGAAGCAAAGAGAAAGTTTCCCAAATATCGTGGTTGTGTTGTTATTTGTTAGCATTTGACCCAGCAGAAGATTTGGGACTCCAGGAGGTAAAAGAAGAGTCCCCCAGAAGGGGCAGATCCAGATGCAGCTTATCTTGTAGGCTGGAAAGACAATTCATTAATAACATTATTAATCTATTGGAAAGAAAATTACGTGCCCGAAGGGGCTGTGAAAATGGGAATCTCATGTGGAAAAGGGGATGCAGCAAGGCCAGGGGGCACTCAGCCCACAGCACAGAGGGAATCGTGGAATTGTTGGGGTTGGAAAAACTCGATGGTCTCGAGTCCAACCATTCCCACACTGCCAAGGCCACTGACAGATGTCCCCAAGTGCCACCTCCACAGGGCTTTAAATCCCTCCAGGAACTGGGACTCCACCACTGCCCCGGGCAGCTGTGCCAGGGCTGGACAACTCTTTTGGGAAGGAATATTCCCTAAAATCCACCCTGAGCCTCCCCTGGCCCAGCCTGAGGCCGTTCCCTCTCCTCCTGTCCCTGTTCCCTGGGAGCAGAGCCCGACCCCCCCGGCTGTCCCCTCCTGTCAGGGATTTGTGCAGAGCCACAAGGTCCCCCCTAGCCTCCTCTTCTCCAGGCTCAGCCCCTTTCCCAGCTCCCTCAGCCGCTCCTCAGAGGATTTTCAGCACCCCGGAGGTGCTGGCAGGCGCTCGGCTACCCCACAGCTTCAGGGACGGACATGACTACACTACCCAGCGTGCACCGCGCGGACGGGCGCTCCCGCCCCCTTCCTCCCTCCGCGGAGCATCACGGGACTTGTAGTCCTTTCCCCCCACGTGAAGTTCGCCCCGAAAAAGTTCCCCGCACCTTTCCGGGTACCTGTCGCTCCCCGGCAGAGGGGGGGCTGCGCCGTTTCCATGGCGACGCGCCGGCTCAGCCAATAGGGAGCGGCGTTCTACGGGCGGGGGCGCGCGGCCGGCCAATGGGCAGCGGCGTTGCTGCGGGGCGCGCTGGCAGCGCGCACGCCGAGTCTCCTTGGGGCCGTCCGTGTGTCCGCGGGCCGAGATGGGCGGCGGCGGCAGCACCCGGCGCGTCACCTTCGAGGCGGACGAGAATGAGAATATCACCGTGGTCAAGGGCGTGCGGGTGAGCGCGGGGCCCGGCCCGGGGCTCGCCGGAGCGCTGCGGGCTCGGCCTGGCCCCGGCTCCCCTTCCCAACTCTGCCTGTCCCCTTCTCCCGCGTCCGTGTGTCTGCCCTGTCCCCGCTGCTGTCCCGCTTCCCTCCCTCTCCCGCGGTGATTTCGCCTCTCTGCGGCCCGGTGGGGACCAGGAGCCGTTCTAGGGGAAATGTGTGCCTGCAGGAGCTGCGTTTGTCTTTCCCTGACCTCCACACGCCGGAGCTCCTCCCTTTCCCATGTCCTGCGGCCGCGGGATCCGACTTCCTGTGCCCGGCTCTGCCTCTTCATCATCGGTCACAGCGAGGTTTGGGCTGGAAGGGACATTAAAGATCATCCAGTGCCACCCCTGCCGTGGGCAGGGACACCTTCCACTGGCCCAGGAGCTCCAAGCCCCGTCCAGCCCGGCCTTGGACACTTCAGAGATGGGGCAGCTCTAGAGCAGGTGACAGGAATGTCACCCCTGCTGTCTGTCACATCCCAGAGCAGAACTGGTGACACAAGGAATTTCAAGAATTCTTGCAGCTTAGGAATTTTTCCATGTCAGCCACTATGTAGCTCGCACCAAGAATGATAATAACTTATCATTTATTGCTGCTTTTAGGGGAGGAGATGTGCAGGAGGAGCCCTGAGAATTCGTCCTGTTTCAGCAAACTGATGTGTTTTCCATTTCTGGGCATTTAATTCTGTTTAATAAATAGGTGACGGTGATATTAATGTAATATAATTTATATATTCCGTATGGAGTGGAGTTCATGTGCTCTGAAACCTGGCACAGGGTGCCCAGAGAAGCTGAGGCTGCCCCTGGATCCCTGGAAGTGTCCAAGGCCGGGTTGGGCAGGGCTTGGAGCAGCCTGGGATGGTGGAAAGTGTCCCTGCTCATCACAGGGGCTGCATTTAAAACCTCTTTAAGGTCTCTTCCAACCTAAATAATTCCGGGATTTGATGACAGAAGTTGGAAACCAGAAGTCCTTATGCTAATAACTCTTTCCCTTTTGTTAATTTTATCCCTGGGCTTTCACAGATGTGAAGCTGGAGGCTGCTCTTACTCTGTTGGATTCTGCATAATTTCAGGTTTTTTTCTCTGTGCGTTTGTGTTGACACCAAAATGAACTTTGTGTTCGGCTCTGACCACTCCTGTCGCACAAGTCCTTTTTCCCAGGATGAAATTCCTCCTGGGCTGAGTGCTCTGCACCTCAGAGAGGCAAATTAAACCACTGAGAAAGGCAAAAATGCAGATTAATTACCAGCAACACTTCCAAATGTGTTATTTCCTTTACTCTTCCCCGTATCCTCTGCGAGAGCCAAACCCATTTTTTTTTCTGTTTAATTTTTCTGCACTCACCTCACTAATAATGGGATTGTTTTGCGCTGGGGGTTGAATTTTAGCAGCTGGCACGTCTCCTAGAGAGGCTCCAGGCTCTGCTTTTGTGAACTTTTGTGCATTTGGAGGGGAAATGGGGAGTTTAAAGTGTGCCCCCGTTGTTGTTTTGCAGTTGTCCGACAGCGTCATCGATCGGATGAAGGAGCCCTCCTCGCCCGGTGGGAGACAGCACCGAGGAGCAGGTGCAGGTTTGCTCCTGGTTTTTTTGCAGCTTTCCATGTGAAAAAAAATCATTTGTGCCCCTCAGAGCATCCTAATGAACTCGTTGCCCTTTCTCAGAGATGGTTTTTTTTATTTTTTTGGCATTAACTTTTCGGCTCGTCTTTAGCTTGTGGATTTTGTTTTTTAGAGGAGTGAAGTTCCCTTTTTGTTTTCTTCTGGCTGACATTCAAGTGGTAAAACACAAATTAGGCTTGGCTTCTTTCCACACTGTTATCCATTGTTAAAGACTTAAACTCCAAAACACCCCAGAAACAAGCAAATACCCAAATGTGTCTTGAGTTCTGAAGGGGAAATTTCCTGGTCCTTTAATCAAAACTGACTTTTAGTCTGGGAAGGTCCTGCTGAAAGACACTTTAAGCAAACATTTAAAAGGAGAAAATGCTCTTTTCCTACCCTGGAATGGTGGAAATAAGTGATGTGCAGCTCACACAGATCCATGGCTTTCTTAACTCCTTAGATTTCATTATTGGGGAAGGGTTGAAATGCATCAAAACCTCCTGCCAGGAATGCTCTGCTCTGATTGCAAATCCTTCAGCACACTGAGCAGAGATTGGAACAGAGATTGGTGATTTGGGGACGCCCTGAAACCTGGAAAGTTCAAGTGAGGCTCTTCTCAGTGCTCCAGAAATGCTCATGAGAGCAGAATTCCCCAGTTTTTTCTTCCTACTTACAGGAAATCCCAAGGAACTCAGCCCTGATTAAACCACCAGTCCTGTGGCAGCCTGGCAGCAAGACTTGAGTAAACAGAATTTAACATCTTCCTTTTTTCTGGAGCATAAATTTGGGTTTTCTGTTAATTGGAGGAGTCTTATCCCAGAATCCCAGACTTCTTTGGGACTTTAAAGATTCATTCCAAGCCCCTGCAGTGGGCAGGGAACCATGGACAGAGAACATTCTTTTAAATTTTATTTTTTTTTTTAAACAGTAGCTTTTTCATTGTGTCCCTGCATTTCACTGTGCTGAAGAAACTATTTGAGATAAAAAAGGATTTTTATGGAACAACACTTGCATGTCTTCCCTGCTCTCCTGTGGTGTTTGTTCATCTTTAAATGTGAATTATGGGAATAGTGATGTGAGCAAGCTCCTGGGATTTTGGGGTGTGGGAGGGCTGTAACACCCCAGGAATTCTCTGCTCCTTTACACTGTTGCATGTCTTGGGCTTTTCATTTTTGTTTCTCTTTGCTTGTGAGAAATAGTTTTTTTTTTTAGTTATTTTTTGTTGTTGGTTAGTTGGGTTTTTTCTTTTTTGTTGTTGTTTTGGTTCGTTTGTTTTGGGTTTTTCTTTTTGTTGAAAGGTTTGAAACCGAGTCCAAAGTTCATCAGTGGGATGGAGAACCTCTGCTGTGAGGAAAGGCTGGGAAAATGGGGATTCTTCAGCCTGGAGAAGTTTGGGGTGACCTAAAGAAAGATGGAGAGGGACTGGGGACAAGGCCTGCAGGGACAGGACACAGGGAATGGCTTCCCACTGCCACAGGGCAGGGCTGGGTGGGATCTTGGGAATTCCCAGAGAATCCCTGGAAGTGTCCAAGGCCAGGTTGGAGCAGCCTGGGACAGAGGGAAATGTCTGTGCCCGTGGCAGGAGTGGAATTAAAAGCTCTTTAAGGTCCCTCCCAACCCAAACCATTCCACAATTCCATGAATTGCTTCTCTTTTTGAAGCTTGGAAAACGTTAATTTTTTCCTTTAAGAACTTGTGATTTTGGGGGAAAGTGCTTCTGTGTATCCCAGGCAAACAACACTTGACAAAAAGAAGCTGAGATGTCTAGAGGGAGAAACTTTAGAGCTCTTAAACCCAGCCCTTTCTTCCAGGCAAGCCTCTGATTGCTTTTGGTGGAGGAAAACCAGCTCAAGTTACGTGGAGGAACGTGTGTCTTGTTGCTTGCCAGTGATGATGAATTTATTGACTTCAGTTTGGGGTCAGAAAATGAAATCACACCCACTTGCACTGAAATCTGACATCCAAAGACAATTGTCTGAGAGCATCTCGGCTTGCTTGGCTCGCTTGCTGGCTCCTGAGCGATATTAAATGCACTAAAATATTTAACAAGTGTAAAATCTTTTCAGGTCTTGTCTGTAATTCCTAAAGCAATGTTGATGGAGAGTAATTTGGCCACACGAGGAAGGTTTTTTGTTTCTTTTTTTTCCTTGGGTGTGTATTATACCTAAAGCCTCAGACAGAGGGGATGGTTTAATTAATTTTAACTTAGTGGATATTGGGGAAAACTAATAGTTTATTAGGGGGAAAAAAAAGAATAATAAATTCTTAAATTATCAAGAGTATCAGGATCTCAGACAGGAATTTTTTTTCCCCCCTTTGCAGAAACAGATTCTTTTAAGGGCACAGAGGGTTTTTCTCATTTTTTTAAACTGTATTTATTATCATGTCCTCATTAAATAAATCAGCCAAGTCCTCCTGTCACAAAATATTTTGTAGGGGTGTAGTAAAATGAGCCTCCCCAGGAGCTGGGTCATACTTTGCTTGTTTTCCTGGATTATTTTTTGGTGGATTGGTGTCTTTTTTTGTGTTGCTGTCTGGTTTTGGGTGGAGTTTCAGTGGCTGTGGATCCCTTGTGTCAGTCAGAAACATTTAAAGATATTATTGGGATGTTCAGGACTGAGGATTTCAAGTGGAGACAAACCCAGGGTTTAACTGAACTTTAGCAGAACAAACTTCACCTTTTGGTTGTGGGGTCACACAGGAGAAAACTCTCAGGGACACATTTGGGGAAGGTGGGAGATCCTTGAGGACATCCCATTCCCGGTGCAGGGAAGCACATTCCAGTACTCAGGGAAATTGGGATTATTAATTTTTTAAAATTTAATATTTTTTGAAGAGTTGCAGCATGTCCTGAGGATAATAGTAATTATGGATAGCTGGATACTGCATGAAAAACTGGATTTAAAACTCAGGAGAAATGGGAGGGAGGCTCTGCAGTGCTGCCTGTGAGAATTATTCTGTGTTTTCAGTTTTTGTGAGCACCTGGAAGTTTAGAGAGTTGGGCTGAATTTCTGCCACTTAAGCAAGAATCCTCTGCAAATAAACCCTGGCAGTTCTTTGCCCTTTCATGTATTAATTGCTTCCATCCACCTTTTTGTTCCTTTTTCTCTGCATGAACTGGAAGATGAGATAAACCGACATTTATGATGTTGCTTTCTAGGATTCCTCTTATTTTTAGAACGGGGGGGAAAAAAAAGCAGAAATTTGGCAGTGCCTGGGTTGATTTACTTTGCTCAGGAAAACCTGGAAAGGTCAGGAAACTCCTGATGTGGATTTTCCACTTTTCCTTCCCTGCAGCAGGAGCCAGGAGAACTTGGGTTTCACATTTATGTTTATTTGCCCTCCTCTATGTACAGCTCTGGGAATTCTTTCTGAAAAGAGTTTTTTAAACTTGTACTGAAAACCTGAAATAAATCCAGTAGGACCCTCAGGCAACACTGAGATGGTTGTGGATCACTGATAGGCTGTGATTTTCTTGTTTTAAATTAATATTATTATTATTAATAATAATATTTTGCAACTTTTTTGTCACAGAGTTTCTTGGAGGTGACTTTTCTTTGCAGTGATGTGCCTTGATACCCTTTGGGTTACAGGTGTTGATAGGAAGTGCTTTATTATCCAAAGGTGAAACAACACAAGAACAGCTTAAATCTATAATTAAACATATTTAAATGTGCTCCAAGAAATGTTACTGGTGTTAACACACACCTAGAATTTGACATGATACAAATTTGGGTTGGCTGAAGGAAGTTTTTTACAGTGAAGGTGGGGATGCCTTGGAATTCCTTGGAAGTCCCAGAGAAGCTGTGGCTGCCCCTGGATTCCTTGGAATTGTCCAAGGCCAGGTTGGAGCACCCTGGGAATGCTGAGACATCCCCTGGAACGAGGTATTTTCCACTAAAGGCAAGCAGGAATTAAAGGCAAAAGGTGTTGGAACATCTCCATAAATGTGGTGTTTTTAACCTATAACTGGTGTTAATGAACCTCATCTGCTCATCTCTGTTGTCATCCTAACGTGGTGTGCAGTGATTTAAACCATCAGAAACTCCCCACAAGAACAGTTTAAATCTATAATTAAACATATTTAAATGTGCTCCAAGAAATGCCACTGGTGTTAACACACACCTAGAGTTTGACATGATACAAATTTGGGTTGGCTGAAGGAAGTTTTTTACAGTGAAGGTGGGGATGCCCTGGAATGGATTTTCCAGGGAAGTTGTGGCTGCCCCTGGATCCCCTGGAAATGTCCAAAGCCAGGTTGGAGCATCCTGGGATAGTGAAGTTGTCCCTGGACCAGCTGAAAAGTCTAAAGTCCATCCTTGATACAGGTTAACACCTGGTCAGAGTTTTATATCAATGTATCAATTTCTGAGGGTCCAGCCCTTGCAGATTGGTGTAAAATAATTGGACCAAACTGCTCTTCAGAGGTGTTTTGTAAAGGAAAAGAGTTAATAAAGAAAAATAACAAAATAACAAATGTTACAGAAAATAAATGAAAAGCTGGGCACAGGTGTGTGAGAAAACCTCTGGCACCCTGCTAAATACACTCCAAAAAGCCCTTTTACTTCCTTTTTGCTCTTTCCTAAATACTGAATGTTTTAGGAGGGACAATTTGCCAGTGAAGTTACACTCTGGGAGCCCAATCCGTGCTCCTGTGCTGGCCCTGAGCCAATTCCTGGGAGAAAACCACAGAACTTTCCAGTGAAACTTCCTAAAAATGTCTAAAAAGGTGAACTGAAACTCTTTCCCTACTCGGAAACACCTGCTGGGGGTGTGGGGTGCATCACTGCACATCCCAAACCGTTCGGGGATTCTGTGTTTTCGGGACTCAGGCCAGGCCAAATGTAGCAGGGGATTTATTTCTCTGCCTCTCTCCCTTCCTCTTTTTGTTTCTTTCCTTGGAATTAAATGATCCTGCTCGATTTTGTACGGGAAAAGTGGCCCCTGCGTGGGAGGCACTGAAGGCTGGAATTGCAGCCAGTGATTCCCAGCCCCCTTCCTGCTCCCACTTTGTTTGTTTATTTATTTATTCAATGTCGGAAAAGGAACTAAAGAAACCAATCCTGAGGTTTCCAAGGGTTCTGCATATGGAGGGATTCACTTTTTCAATCTGTGGGGTTGAGCTGTGGGTTGGTTTTGTTTCCCTACACGAGGGCCGGGCCGAAAGCCGATTTATCCCATGATAAATTTATCCCTGTCAGATGTCGGGGGGGACATTTAATTGATTTAATGGCTTCTTATTTTACAACTTGGAAAACTTGGGCTGTTCCAGGTGAAAATTAAAGGAAGAGCCTTGCATGTGCCACCTCCTGTCCTCATAAGTGGCAGTAAATAGGTCTCAGGCACCTTCATTGCAGTGACAGTCACTTTCTTCTCTAGTTTTTTTGCCTTTTCCAAACGATTTTCTGCGTGTGGCTCCTTGCAGAGAGGCAGGATTTCTTTCCCAAGGAGCCTTCATTTAGAAGCATCACTTTTTTTTTTGTTTCCACCTATTCTTAGAAGCAGGTGATTTTTACGTACTGCCTTCCATGTGCTTTTTTTTTTTGGGTCTCTGGTGGATTTGGGGGAAATTAAATTTCATGCTATTCTGCTTTAGGCTGCCCGTGCTCTATTAGGGGTTTTGCTGAGTGCAGACGTTGCCTCTCCAAATCTCGTGCAGCTCACAAATAAAGGGATTTTTTTTTTTGGTCGTGGCTGCTGTTTAACAAGCACATCCAAAGTGTTTGCTTAGCGATGGCTTGTGAGTTAAAAGTTAAAACCTTCTGCTTTTTAACGTGGGAGCACGAGGTTTGTGCCTGTTAAAGCCTTGTGTTCCGGCGCTTAGCGGGAAAATCATTTTGGAAGGCGACTCTTGGTGGCTGGTGTGTGATTCTTGTATTAATTTCTACTGAGCTCAGTTCAGGGGGAAGAATTAAGTTCGTGGAGCCCTTTGCAGAGCATCAGGAAATAATGAGTTTTGAGGACTGAATCTTTATGTATTTATGGATGGGGAAGTGGTGCCGTTGCCTTTTAGTAGTTCTGAGGAAATTGTTTTGTAGTTAAATCCTGGCAAAGCTTTAGGCCTTTGAGCCCAGCCTTAGGCTGAGCTTACTGAAAATGCAGCCAGAGTTTATCTACTGTTTATGAGCCAGACTTGTGTGGTCGGGTTTTTGAATCTGGGGCTTTTTATGTATGTTAAATTTAATTAAAAACCCGTCTGACAACACGTTTTGGTTTTTTTCTCCTTTAATTTTTCCTTTATTTATGCATTGAAAGCCAGAATGTGATGGAAGAAAAGGCTTGTTTGGAATCCATTTGCCTTGGTCTTTGTTAGAAAATCTCCCACGTGTGTTCTTGCAGGATTGTCTGTGCTCTGTCCTGTTCCTCCTTTGTCCTTCAGAGACCTTCCTGGGATTATAGGTCAGAAAGCTCAGATAGTTGGCTCAGATAAAGAGCTTTGTAATTTAAAGGATTGTTGGAATAGAAGGTATTTGAAGCAGTTTGAATGATTTTTTTTTTAATCTTAGAGAACAAAAAAAAAACCACAAACCATTGACAGTTTTAACGAGATAAACCCAACGAGTAAATTCGAGCTGTTTGATTTCGCCAACAGGAGCCTTGATAGCACCAAGCGAGGAAATTGTCATTCTGCTGTGGAGAATCCTCTCTGGTTTTATAATAACAACAGATATCCTTACCCAAATTTATCTTTGCACTTTTTATGGAGCAGAGGAGTTTTAAGTGCATTTGTTTCCTCCAAAATTATTGCAAAATAGCACTGGGTGGATGTAACACGACTTCAGCAGCACGAGGAGACCTCCAAGTGATAAAACCTTTAGGTTTTAACAGCAAATTGCTGCTTTCCTTCCCGTCCCAATTTATTTACAGCCAGAGACTCCTCGGTGTGGTAGAAAAGAACACTTTAAATGGACGATTTAATCACATTAAAGATGAGAAGGAAAAGCTTTATTTTTTTCATCTTTAGGCTGCAGTGCAAAGTGTTCCTAAAGCTCTTCCTGGCTTGTCAGCTGAGGCAGGTTAAGTGTTTTGTTGGTGCTGCTGCTGCTGCTTGAGAGCTCAGTGCAGTTGTTTTTTTAGTTAAACAGGAGGTACCACTTAGAGATCCTTTTCTTCAGCCTCAGGGGAATGGGAGAAATTTTTATTACCACAGTTTTTATTTTTTTTTTTTTTTTTTTCCCCATCCTGCTTCGCTTGTCTTCTGAACTCCTTGTGTCATATTAAAGTTTTGGCCAACACCAGGCTGAAAATTGGGCTTCAGATATCCCCCTACCTGATGGTTGAAATTGAAATTTAAGAAGGAAGGGAAGGACGTTTGTTGTGTGCCTCTGGCGATGCTTCGCGGAGCCTATTCATCAGATTCTCATTTTTAGCTTCATTAACCACGTTTGATTTCACCTCGTGTTAATCACCTGAAAACAAGCTTTTAATCTCAGCTGCTTTTTTAGGGTTCTTCCCGGAAAGGTTCTGCTTCTCCTTTTATCTCTGGAACTTTTTACTCAAGGAGTTGAATGGTTTCTCCAAGGTGCTTC
>VXBN01015728.1:204790-223190 GCA_013397395.1 Sinosuthora webbiana
CCTTTTCCCCCTTTTCCCTTTTCCTTCCCCCTTTTCCTTTTCCCCTCCTTTTCCTTTTCCCCCTTCCATGAGAGGCAGGCAGTTTATCCTTGATAAAGGATTATTATCCCCAAAGCTACTGATGGACATTTCTCAACAAGGGGAGGTGGCACCAATTTAGGAAATTTAAGGAGGAAAAAAATAAAAGTATCAGGAGAAATGGGTAGGAAGAATTAAAAGGCAGTGGTTATTTAGAAGAGGGATTTTGGTGTTGATCAGAAACCTAAGGAAGCTGGAATTTATGGAGGGGCACCACTCAAAACTGTGGTTTTGTGTTTCTGTGCCAGTGTTGAACACATTTATTTTTGCTTTTATTCTACTCTGCTGGCAGAAGAAAATACAATGTTCTACTCAAAGTGAACCTCAGGAACTCCTGAATTATCTGGGAGCATCTTTGTGATAATCAGATTATTCTTTTTCCTTAAGATTTTCATGTTTCACCTCTTCAACCTCTTTTTTTCCTCTCTAGTGCCTTGGTTTTCTTCCTGCTCACAATTTGTAACCCTAAAAAAACCACCATTTGTAATGAGTATTGCATCAGCTGAGCCCAGTCATTGGTGCAAACGATTTTTATTAACAGATTTCATGGCAAATCATTAAAAATGCAGGTGTTGGATTAATGACGTTGTGAGAATTTCAAGCGTTTCAGCATTGTCTTTTATTTTTATACAATTACTGAATAATGAAAACAACCATAAACATCATAATCACGTATTATTTACGGCCTGTTCTCAGTTATTATTGAAAGCAGCAATACAGGGCTGAATATTGGGCTGAAAACACACATTTCAGGGTTGACAATGAAGCTTTGTGCATGATAATTCAATAAAAAAAGCTGGTTTTGCTTCTGAGTTGGAGAAAAAAAGCATCAAAATGTGTGTACATCACCTCCAGTTTCCTCGGGAGAAAGGATTAATTCTCGTTAATTAATTCCTTGTGCCCGTGCAAGGAGTTACTTGAGGGTGCAGATATTTTGAAATGTGAATATTGGCTATTTCTAAGCTGACTTCTTGGCTCCTGCTGTTAACATGACATGAAATAAATGGTTTTTTTTTTCCACTTGGTCACTGAACTTCACTTCCAGATTATTCTCCAAAATAAACAAGCTGCTGTATGGGGTGTTAGAATACGGAAATCTTCAAGGAATAAGGAAACACTTGGAAATTCTCCTTTATAAAAGTGATTTCTCACGTCCAGGACGTCGCACAAACGTTTAAATTCTTTCCCTCATCCCTTCTCCGGTCAGCAATTCCAAAGCTGCACGTGCTGGAGTTTCCATCAGAGCTGAATAAACAAATCCTCCAATTATGTTTCCCTGTGCTCTGGTGGATCCTTTGTAGCAGCCTCTTGTTATCACCTGAGTGAATGAACAGGAGATGAGATTTGAGCACACGCCACAAGAGCTGCTAAAGACCCACTTATTTCTCACTGCTGCTTGCTTTGTTCCCAATTTGAGATGGAGTGATTGCTTTCAGGATTTCTGCCGCCTTTTTGGCGCCCATGTCATCGATAAATGAAATTAGGACTTGATATGGAGATAGTCACGTTTTTTTTTTTTTTAAGTTTTCTCAATATTCAGCTTCTGCTGGGAAAAATTTTTTTAAATCCCTTTAAAATTTAGTGTTTTAAATGTGCAACGTGGAAGTTTGATATCCTGATTTATCTTCCCGTGCAACTCCAAGCACTGAGAAATCTGTTCAGTGGGATCAGCAGAGGTATTGATGAGTGTTATCTTTCCTTTTTTCTTTCATTAACCTTTACCTGTAAGGACATTGCCACTGCTTGGTTCTTTTTTTTTTTTTCCACAGGATTATGGACTCTTATGTTTTTCTCTCCCAGAACACCTTTTAAAGTTATGAACCAGTTTTAGGCACAGAGGTGGATTTCTCAAGGATAATTAATTTATTCACATAGTTTGGTTTTTTTTGGAATCTTGTGAATGGGTTGGTGTCAGTGGCACTATTGCAGAGTTTTGTGGATTTCATTGAAAATTCCTCAGGGGGATGTGCTCAGATGGGGAAACTTCATACTGGATGTGGATCTGCTGCAGAATGGTTACAAAACCTCTCTTAAAACACCTTTCCCATCATTGTTTTCCACTTGCTTTTCCCATCACTCTTGTCTTTTCCTGCTTTCATTGCAGATTTGCTTCTCTGAGTCCCACCTGCTTCTCCTTCCACCTTACCGATGCTTCTAAAATTCTGCGTTTTTCTTTCCATCCTCCTCCTTGCTGGATTTCTCCACTCATTTAGGTTGGGAAAAAAAACCCTTAAGATGATAGAATTATGGACTGGTTTGGCTTGGAAGGACTTTAAAGATCATTTTGTGCTCCAAGCCCTGTCCAGCCTGGCCTTGGACACTTCCAGGGATCCAGGGGCAGCCACAGCTTCTCTGTGCCAATGTCACCACCTTAAATAAAGAATAATTTATGTCACACACATTTGATCTGTGACATCAAGGAACAGCTGGACGTGGCTCTTAATGAATGGTTTTAATGAACATTAGTTAAATTGAGTGGTGGGTGCGGGTTTGGGCTGTGGATCTATAAAAGCAGAGCCACCTGCCCCACAAAGAGCTGGAATGTGAACATTTGGCAGTAAAATTCCGTGCCTGGAGCCCGTGTTCCTGCCCATGGAAAGGTCTAAAAATACCCTCCCTGGAGGCCTTTGTGAGTGAGTGATGAGCAGCTTTGTGATCTCCTCATTGCTGCCCTAAGTGCCTCCAATCCAAGAGCTGAAATCGGGCAAGATTGACTTTTCGGTGCCACTGACAGTGCACAATCACAGCTGGAGATTCCTCCTTGGGCACGGTGGCGGTGGATGAACCCAACATCAAAATTTGCTATTTTTGTAGCCCTGGCGGTGCAGGGAGGCCCATTTGGGAGTGTGGGACCGAGCAGGAGTGGTTGGCAATTCTCTGCCATTAGTGGTGACTTCTAAGAGATGTTTCAGTTAAAAAAAAAACCGAAAAAAACCTTTCAACTTCCCTGCTACGTGTAAAAATCCATGATTATTCCCTTGCCCTCTGCAGTGGTAGAAGGAGTTTGTTGAAACAGCGTGTGAAGGAATTTAAAACAGATTTTGTCCGAGAAGATGAAAAGAACACCAGTAAATTTCCCTGCTCTGTCAGATAAAATAGCTTTACAATAAACTTCTGAACCACAAAGATCAGGAACTGGACGACTTAAATTGTCCTGAAAGGACGCCACGTGCTTAATCCTCTTGAAAGCAGAACCATCAAATCCTTCTTATCGTTGCTTGCAATATGATTATTATTATTATTATTTTTTTTAATGTTGAATTACAGAATCCTGATGCTTTCATCCATTGTGTTCCACAAGAAAAGCCTTCCAGTGTGTGTGTGTGTGTGTTGAGCAGGGATTACTAAACCAGCTGAAATGGGAATTTTCTCCACTGCTGTATCCAGTTTAAGGCAGGGAAGATGGTATTTTAAAGGGGGTTCGATACTTTTGTTTCATTATTTTTTTATTAATGATTTGAAACTAACAGGAGGGCAAAATGACTTATGGCTAAACAGCTGCTGGAATAAGTTATTATCTCTGTGTTTGATTGCAGGGGTGGGGAGGGGGAAGGATGGGTGATGAAGAAAGTTCGATTGAAATAATTCCCTCCCTTCCAGGGGCATTGAGAACGATGGAAAAAGTCACATTAAAACTCCACGCAGTCATTTAGCCACGCAGCAGGAGTTCCTGCAGAAACTAAAAATTAGGGGGATTTTTTTTTTATTAACTGCCTTTTTAAACTCAGTGCACTCATTGGTGGGAAATACCTGATTTTATGGGCTCTCACATATTTTCAGATCTATTGAACAAATTTCACGTCAGCCCTCTTGCACAGCATCCTTGTGTCTGTCACCTCTTAATCAAATTCAGGTCCTCCAAGACAAGATTATTTCAAATTATCAAAAATATGTCAAACCCACGTATTTTTGGTAGCGCGAATCTCAGAAATTAATTATTTTTTGTAAAACAGAGCTGTTAGCACAGGCAGGTAGAACTTAATTCAGAGAATCACAGGGGGAAAACCTCCTAATCCTGTTTTTTCCAGCCCCCTCATAAATCCAGCGTGATTTGCTTTGTCCCAACGTTAACGGGATGTTGGAAGGAGAATATTCCAAATATAACAGGCACTAACTTTGTTTTGTTACTTCTAGACCACGCACTGATTGTTCCTAATTGGAATTAGTGTAAATTGATTGATATCCCCACATTTACATTGGTAAATAGGGAGCGTGATCCACGCAAGAGCGCCTTTGGAAAGTCAAATATTAAATATTTTTTAAATTCTGCGCGCTTAATTGCCTTGTTTTTTGTATTTCATTATCCTGTGAGCTCGTCTGAAAACGTTCCTGCGCATTACCAATATTTAACAGTTAATAAAAATTTCTCTCCTTGGAGGGGAGCTTTGTTTGTACTGAATTCCTGATTGGAGGAAGTGCCTGGAATTGGGAATTCCGGTGGAAAAGTTGCTGGTAGTTAAACTTGTGTGAATCTGAAAGTAGAGTTTGTTCTCGAGAATGCTCTTTAAAAGTAATAATGTTTAAGAAAACCCACAGAAGTTTAAATGCTTTAAGTTTTAAAGCACATAAATGACTTTTTTAGTGGTTTTAGGTTTTTTTTTCCTGCTGGTGGGCTGAAGGGATGGTTCATTATTGTTTTCAGTGAGTTCAAGGCTAATTTGGGTTATTTGTAAGGTTAAAGATCAGGTACAGCAGTGTTTGAAACCCACCAAGTTTTTAAAATAATTCTCTGCCAGAAATACTGATGCACTTCAGTTACAACATTTTCTTATTTTCTCTCACATCCTGCTCCCAGCAAATCCAGGGCTCTTGGAGAATTAAAAATCAGGAGAAGCAGAGTAGATTTCAGGGTGTCACTGTCTTCCCACCTGAGTCAAACACACCAAATAAATTTCCTACAGCTTTAATTGACACTGAAATCTTCCCTTCCACTGTCCCAGGTGGATCCAGCCCAGCCTTGAAGTATTCCAGGGATGGGGCAGCCACAGCTTCCCTGGGCAACCTCTTCCAGTGTCTGAGGGAACAATTTCTCCCTGTCGATAGTGAAGATTTTTGTGTGACCTGTGGAATTTAGATATGGACCAACCCGGGGTTTTTATTAGACAGAAATAATAAATCAAGGCCATTTGCATATTTGCATTTTATTCATCTAAATGTGGGTGGGAAATAGTTTTGATTGTGGAAGAGCCCAGATGTGTGTGAGCTGGGGGGGGCACCTGGGGCTTCCTGATCCAAAATTTATGAGCCTTAATTGCACAATTAAGACTTTTCCTGGTGACATCTTCATTAATTCCCCCCAAAGCTGCCACTGCTTTGTGCCAGCAGCTGAGGCAGATGATGGGGCCGAAGGCAGCCCCGAGGTGCCCTGTCCCAAAGGATCTGCTTAATATTCCTGCTTAAAGGGATGGGAGAACTTTCCCTTGGATGGGATTCACGGTTTGACTGCCCTGGTGTTGGTTGTGAGCACCAAATGCCAGAGGTGAAAGCAAGAAACTGCAGGAATTCACTGGGAATTGCTTTTTTCCAGCACAAAAAGGAGTCTTCCCGTGGCTGGCAGTGGTCGGGAGGTTCCTTGGAGCTTCGTTCTCTGTTTGGGGAATGCTTCAAAGGGATTGTTGTGTTAAGTCCGTGAATTTTGGTGGAAGCAAAAGAGATTTTAGCCAAGTTTGTCGTGGCGTGAGGAGAGGCTGATTGAACACGGTGCTGGAGGAAGTGTGGGGGTGCCTCCTTTTTGACCAATATTTCATATTTAATTCTTTACACCCTCTCTTTCCCTTCAACCTTCTGCCTTCTCACGTTGGGTAAGTCCAGAGGAGGCCACAAATTTAATAAAGGAGCACCTCCCCTACGAAGAGAGGCTGAGGAAGTTGGGGTTGTCCAGCCTGGAGAAGGAAAAAAAGGTTGTGTGGAGATCTTGGAACAACCTTCCGGTATCCTGTTCACTGGACAGCAATTTTCTTTTAAACATCCAAGCTTAACTAGAAGGAAAAACCAGAACTTGGGCTTTTTTTGGTGTTTTTTTTTTTTTTTTTTAATTCATTATCTGAACATTACCTAGCTAAGTATTTTCTAAAAGGCATTTGATTGTATCAAACCTGAGTGTCTCTTCATTAATAACTTAATGCACCTGCCCTTTCCAGAGAGAATTTAGTGAAGGTGCTGCCTGCTACTAAATGCTGTTTGCATTAATGTTTTTTTTTTGTTTTTTTTTTTCCAACTACAGGGCTAATGGGCAGATTCCCAGCACTGCAGGCTGGAAGTTATTTGAATAATTTGTCCATCTCACATTCCCCATTTCTCAGGCTAACATTTCTGAGGCTGCAGGTGTCTGCTTTCCCTGAGCTTTGTTGTTTACTGCTCGGCGTGTAATCCTGACATCCCGCTGGTTGTTTCTTTTCCGTGAAGCGACTGCTTGAGAGAGAGAGAGAGAGAGAGGGAGGAAAAAGGGATGGATTTGTGGTTAACAAGGGCTGAGGAGTTGGAGTCAAATACTACGAGAGTTGTAACAATATTTCTGTGCCAAAACATAAAATTGCTGATCGGCATCACGTGAAGCTTTGCTCCCATCCTGCTCACGGGTGGCCTTTGGAGGTCCAAGGCAGAGCACATTTTATGCATCTGGAGCATCAGGAGCTGTTGGGAAGTCCTTCAGTCCCTTTTGCTCCTCTGTCCTTATCAGTTGTCCCTGAAACTTGCCAAAATCTTTCGAATCCTGGGAAATACCTTGGCTTTCTGGTTCCTTATTTGTCTGATTTTGAAGCACGAGTGGGAGAGTAAATACAAAGGGTTAAGCAAATGGTTTGGCACGCTCTTTATAAATATATTTTTAATAGAAATCAGGGTTTGTGGCATTTTAAAAAGGTGGTGGAATAAGCCTTTCTCAGGTTTGCCAAAGGATGTTGGATGGATTGGAATCTTGGTCTCTGGAGAAGACTGAATGTTGAAGTGTTGAAATCTGCTTTGTAGTGACAGGACAAGGGGGAGTAGCCTTAAGCTGAAGGAGGGTGGGTTTAGATTCGATTTTAGGAAGAAATTGTCTTTCAAACTTTTCCTGGAGAATTAGTGGACAAATAAGAAAAGTCAAGGTGCTGTATGCCAGAGGCCACCAAAGTGGCAAAACCTCCTTGTGCCAGGACAGTCCCTGCGTGGTCTGCCCAGATCCTGGCAGGATCTTTCTGGATTTTATCACTGTTCACCCTGTCTGGATTCCAGACTCCCATCAAAGCTTCTCCCACTGGAGCTGGCCAGGGGGAAGAAAATAGAATTAATAGAATTCCCATGGAATCTCCTGGGAATGTCAGCTCTGGAGCAGCTCCTGCCCTGCCCTGGGTGTCTGCAGGGCTGTTCCTCTCATATTCTCACTCCATTCTGCTCTGTCCAGCTCCACAAAACTTTTTTTTTCTTCTTAAATCTGTTATCCCAGAGGCATCACCACTATTCCTGGTGGTTCCCTCCTGGTGGTTCCATCCTGGTGGTTCCCTCCTGGTGGGTTCCCTCATGGTGGTTCCATCCTGGTGGGTCCATCGTGGTGGGTCCACCCTGGTGGTTCTATCCAGGTGGGTTCCATCCAGGTGAGTCTATTGTGGTGGGTCCATCCTGATGGGTCCATCGTGGTGGGTCCATCCTGGTGGTTCCATCGTGGTGGGTCCATCCTGGTGGTTCCATCCTGGTGGTTCCATCCTGGTGGGTCCATCGTGGTGGAGCCATTGTGGTGGGTCCACCCTGGTGGGTCCACCCTGGTGGTTCCATCCAGGTGGGTCCATCCTGATGGTTCCATTGTGGTGGGTCCACCCTGGTGGGTCCACCCTTGTGTGTCCACCCTGGAGCTGGCTGGAATCAGCTCTGCTGTACGTGGAGGAAGCTCCCAGAAACCCCCCCCATAGGCCCCGGTACCAAACCCTGCCCACACAAACCCCGAACAACCATTCTGCGTCTGGGCTGTTCTCGGAGCGGTTCGGTGTCTCTCGGGGCTTTCTGCAGCCTCAGCTGGGGCTGCTCCATCCCCATTATCCCTTTTTTGGGCTTTTCCATTCCCGTTATCCCAGGAAAAAGCTGCCAATCAATCAGCCATCCCTTGGCGTGCTGAGGGGACAGAGCAGCTGCTCCTGGGGGTTTTTGGGGTGTGTTCCCTTCACAAATGGCTTTAAATGTGCATTAAACACTCTCACATTCGATTTTGTGCTCCTGTAGGAGCAGGGGAAGCCCTGGAGTGCAGGTTTGTCCTTCCCAAATGTTCCTCCCTGAAAATCTTCTCACTCTCTCTGCTCTGGGATGAAGCTGGCCCTGATTTCAGCACCCTGAGGAACTTCTGATGTTAAAGGGGGCGGTGGTGGGAATGGCTGTGCAATAATTTAATTTTTAATAGAATAATATTAATATATTAATATTTCAGCAATCTTGCACGCCCCAGGTTTAACGTTTTCTAATATTTCAATGGTCAGCTGTGTGTTTTTAGTGCCCCGCAGTGTGAGCAGAGCTGGCCATCAGAAACATTATTTAACATTTAATATTAAACAATCTTTTCCCTGATCCTCTCTCAAATAAATTATCTTTTCCCATTTTAATTGCTTCTTCCCCCCCTAGAACAAATCCCTCCTCCTTGTAGAACTGCAATTTTTATTTTTTATTATTTTTGAAACCAAAACATCCTAAAGCTCCCATGTGGGAGCTCCCCAATTATATCTTACAATAATTCCATTGAATGATCCACAGCTCCACTTTTATTCCCTATTAGTATTTGGCTGATCGATGGGCGGCCTAATTGATTGTTAAGGTCAAATGTCTTTATTGGCTGCTGATCTTTCCTCACGATGACATAAACCATCCTCTGGTCTGTTGGAGTTCTTGTTCTCCTTTTTGTCCACCAGCACCGTAAATTTCATTCTCCAGATGCTGGTGAACGAGATAATTAACGTTGTCATGTCAGCCAAGATAATCCCAATAAAATGGGGGTTTCCTTTTTCCCCCAGCTTTGTGCCAGGGATCTGTTGAAAGGTTCACGTTTCCCTCTTGAATTTTAATTTTAAAATGTTTTTATTCATGGGTCTCACTGGTGATTCATGAGTTTCCCCCCCCACTTTTCCCTGTGTTTCTGTGATCTCAGCATTTCCTGAGCCTGGCACGCTGGATATCGATTCCTGCTGCTTTTCCTAAGATGTTTTTAACTGGATTAGTTGGCCAAAACTCCCATAAAATTGATGAAGCTGCTTCATTCATTCATATAAAATTCTTTTGTGGGGCTGCTTTAGGACGAGCGGAATCGCTGGGAGTCTGATCTATGACAGGAATGGGGAATGATGATTTTGGATAATCTTTGCAGATAAATCCAGCTCCCGGAGATGAGGTCACAGAGATCCTGCAGTGCCTGAGAATGAACTTCCCTGGGCTTGTGACTTGCCCTGTCAGGGTTTTTGTCGCTGCTCCAAGGGTTGTGGTACCTTCTGGGATTCAGCAGCTCTTGTTTTCCTGGGTGTTTTGGGGTGGGATCACATCCTGGAGCTCTGGGTTTCCATGGAGGAGAGTTTGAGCCAGAATTCATGTGGGGTTTTTTATTTTTTTTTTAATTTTTATTTTATTTTTTTTTAATTTTTATTTTTAATTTATTTAAAGTGTTTTTTTGAGGGAATTACCTGGAAATCCAGAGCATGGCAGAGGTTCAGCTTGGTGTAGGTGGGGCTTAATTCCAGGCAGGGTTAGGATTAAACTGGATTTTGGTGGTTTTGGTCTTTCAGCCATGTAGGATCGGTGGTTCTCCAGCTTCTCTCCCTCTGTTCACATTCTTGAAGAAGTTTCTTTTTTTGTTCTTAACCAGACTTCCATTGATTCATCTGACAGAATCAAAGTGAAGGAAATATTCTTCCCATATCTGCTTGATTAAACAAAATCAAGGAGAATCTGGGGCAAAATCTTGGTCTAGGAACCAGAAATATGAATATTTAGGATGTTGTGAGAGCTTTGTTGTGTAAAATGCATCTGAAAACATTGATTTGTTACACAAAGATATTTCTTTTGGTTCCATATGAACAAAAAGCAGCATTTTATGACTTTATGTCTGTTTATGTCTCTGTCTCATCACGGTTCTACTTTACAAAGACATATTTTGAAGAAGAAAAATTGAATTTAATGTATAGTCCAATGTTGTTTCATTTTCAAAAGATTGCACTAATTGAAAAGCTGTTTAATAAGAAAAAAAATTTTTTAAAGGCTCTCTGGTGTTGTGCTAAAATTTCAAAGATGGTTAAACCACAAGAAAGCAACTCCAACTGCTGTGAGGGAAAAAAAGCAAATAAACAGTCGAGGGCACCGTATTACGCAGTTGTTTTCTTTAATTGGGAATAACTCGTGCTCCCTTAACATTTCATTGAATTCTCTTTTAATTACAGTTAATGATGAAGAGCTGAAGAAAAGAATAGCTGAGGAACTGGCACTGGAACGAGCCAGGAGAGACTCTGAAGCTCAGAAGAGGAGGTTGGTTCATTAATAGCAGTAGTTCAAATGAACTCGATGCTTTTTATTTTATTTATCTGCTCACTGGAAGTAACTGAATTTCGTGCCCTGAGACAAGCTGGCTGTGAGAGCTCTGGGGGCTGCAGCAGGTTGGGATATTAAATCCATGTTCAACAGCAAATGAGCTGGAATTTCCTTGTAAGAGCTGATCCCAACTGTTGCTCTAAATCCCTTTTGACCTCCTGAGCGTGGCTTTATTTTTGCTGCCTTTTAAGATCAAGCTTTGCTGATTTCTCTGGAGCCCAAATAATCACTTTGTGCTGCCAGGGACAGAGCAGAGCTGTGGGAGTCCCTGTGAACCCAGGGGCTGAGCAAAAGTACCTTGGGACAGCAGCAGAAATGGGAATTTCTGGAATTTCTCTGGGAATTCTGGAGATTTCTGGGAGCTGCAGGATGTTTTGAGGTACTTCGAATATGTAAAATATTCTATTAGACCAGTTCACACCAGTAAAACCCTTCTGATTCCTTTCTTTATATTGAAATATTCCTTTCCTAGGCATTTCTTTTTTTCTCAGAGATTGCAGTGGCTGTGAAAGCCTGGGCAGAGCCATTATTAGCAATTAAAAATTCCTCTTTAAATGTAGAAATTTTGGTACCTGCCGAACTTCTGTGTTTCCTTGTGACCGTTGTAAATAGATAACACAACACACCGAGTATTAATACAAATATTCCACGTTGTCCTCCACTGAGAATGGGGAGAAAGGCTCATTATGATGGATTAAAAAAAATTAGGCTGTAATTAGTACTACTTCAACTGTCTGCATAGATCTCAGTTGTTTCCTACCCAGCATTCTGTTATTTAATTGAGTTAGGTTGATGGAGTATATAATTAGATAGGACTATATTAATGTCCCAGGGAAAAAAAAAAAAAAATGAGGCTTTTCTCTTCTTTTTTTTTTGCATCAGCAATAAAGGAAATCAATAAGTTACAGTGAAATCCTCCCCCCTCTCTCCTCAACTGGGCTTTGACAGGAAAACTTGGGTTATTTTTGAGCTTCTGGAGCACTCAAGACTTCAGCTAAATGGGATTAAAATGTGGAAATATTTGGTTTGCAGCTTCAGCGTTTTATCGTGTGACACTTTCAGCGCCTTCCAGAATTCAGCTTGTGCAACTGATCTGTGAGAGGGAGGGAGCAGACTGGGTAAAATATCAAAATAAATTGATGATGGCGACGATGAAGAAAGGAAAAACATCAAAACTTGTTAACAGCTTTACTTCTTTTCTAGTTTTGATTTATTTAGTTAATTTTTAGCCATAGCAAGGGTTGTTTTATTACAGTTTTTGCTCAGTATTTGCAATTATAAAAATCTGTTTTTAACAGGGCATAGAGGGTTTTTTTTGTCTTGGATGAAACAAAAAGATGTAAAAGATGCAAATCTTTTTCCATAAGTAAAACTTGAAGGTCTTTATGGGCTGAATTCTGGTGGAGGTTTGTGTTTTAAAAACATTCAAGAAACTTGTATTGTTCAGATAAATTATTTTGTCTTGCACGTGCAGGATGTTCCAGCTAACAGAAACATGGAATATGTTTCTGTGTATGAAGCTGTAATAATTTGTGACATAAATTCAAACACAGTGATGCAGTGTTGGAAAACAGAACAAAAACCTGAGTTCTTCGTTTCAGCTTCTTGACCTTGCCCTTGTGATTTATTAACAATTTCATTTCATAACCCACTAATTTTAAGCCAAATCCTGTTGAGATGTGACATAAAAATTAAAGTTTTTACCTCCACGTTCGTCTTACGGATTGTTTCACCATGGATGGTGTATTTTACATGTTTACATTCTCACTTCTTTCTCTAAACCAGTTTTTTTTTTTTTCCCCCAATATTTAAATGAAATAACATTTAAACATAAAAATATCTGAAACTTTTGACTGCTTGTTGTCTGATTCCAGCTGCCTAATAGCTGATTTTGGTGCTGTTCCTTGAGCAGTGTATGACCACATTTGGGTTTGATTGCAAAATGTCTTTTACTCGTTTCAGACTGCGAAGGGAAGAAATCTTAATTTGAACTTGCTAGATAAATTATTTATTCACACATCCATGCACGGTACAGATGGGCTGCTCTATCTAAAGTGAAAATCTGTGCTTATTTTGGGGATTAGAGCTGAAAAATGACACTTAAAATTGTATTTTAATGGCATCAACTCTCTAACAATATATGAATTACAGCTTCTATTTAAGAGGACTTGGAATAATTAATAAAGTAATGATTGAGACCCACCTTAGAATATATTTCCAAAATTCTGCACTGATTATTCCACTTTACTCCTCCTTTTGCTCAGCCCAGCTGTTGTTCCTCACTTCGGTTTTCGAACAAATTCAAATGTTTCGTCCGAAAAGCATTTTCATTTCGGAAAGTTCATTTAGAAAATTGATTACCATTGATTTACCACGAAATTTGCAGTGTCTGCAATAGTAGCTGTGAGCAGTTAATGTGTCAGAGCTGCAGTCTTAGCGTGATGCTCAAAGGAACATAAAAATGAGAGGATGGACACAAAAACTTGAGCTTGACAGTGGTGACGATTATTAAATGATAATTAAGAGAAGAATTCCGAATAATAAATCAGAGAAATCCACACGACTCAATGGAACCAGTGAGTGATAATTTGAATTTTGCCTTTTCTCTTTTCTCATTCTGGGCGAGCTCAGCAAATGTTTAGCATTTTTTTCTAATTCCCCAAGAAAATGAGAAAATTTTTTTTTTCATGTTACGGCTTCCAGAACAGGCATTGGAGAAATGAGTAAATTACCTTCTCCCATCAGAGAACAGAGTGGAATTCATCCACTCCGTCCATTAACTTTGTCCTTGGATGCAAAGCTGCTCATTTGTTGGGGCTTCATGATAACTGATGGTGCTCAGTAAAATCTGTTCCTCAAGTTTGCTTTATGGAAAGTGCAGGCGAAGTAAAAAGTATTTTGAGGCAGCGAAAAGAACAACTTCTATCATCAGCATAATGATCAAATTTTAGATCCTGCCAACCTCATCAGAGTGCTGGATTCCTGCACTAAAATACACAAACCACTGCTTCACAGGCAAGTGATGGATGTGATTTCCCATGGAAATTGAACGTTCCTGAATGATGACTTGCCCTTTTTTTTTTCCCCCCCTGAAAATCAGAGAAATTTCACTCTTTTTTTATTTTGCTCATCATTTAAGCTCGGGCTAATTATATTTGGGCGGGGTTCAGTTTCTTGCTTGGCATTCCAGCTTCCACTTTCTAAATTCGATTTGGCTCGGGGCAAATATTAATTTTATGTAGAGTGAGGTGTTTTTGCAAAGTGCTGGGCATGGCAGTGCCTTCAATAGTGCAGGGAGTGTGTTTTGTTCAAGTCTTCAATGTATTCAGCCCTGGGATTGTGCTGGTGTGCCAGAAATCTGTCTGTCCTGTGACGTGCTGTGATTCCAGGACTTGTTTGTTAGAGGGAAAGTCCTGCTGTGAGGAGGGATTTTAAGGTAGGAAAAGGCTTAAAAATAGACTTTGGTTTGCTTTGGTGGCCCTTCAGTAATTCTGCTGCCAGCTCTGCTCTAGAAGCGTTAAAGGTATGACAGAGGAGGAGAGGAGAAGGATCTAGGGAGAGCTTCCAGCACATTCCAGGGCCTAAAGGGGCTCCAGGAGAGCTGCAGAGGGACTGGGGACAAGCCCTGCAGGGACAGGACACAGGGAATGGCTTCCCACTGCCACAGGGCAGGGCTGGATGGGATCTTGGGAGGGAATTCCTGCCTGGGCTGGAATTGCCAGAGCAGCTGTGGCTGCCCCTGGATCCCTGGAATGTCCAAGGCCAGGTTGGACACTGGGGCTTGGAGCAGCCTGGGACAGTGGGAGGTGTCCCTGCCCATGGATGGGGTGGAATGAGATGAGCTTTAAGGTCCCCTCCAACCCAATCCATCCTGTGATTCTTTAAGAAGAAAATCAAAGTTGTTTTGGAATAAAAGAAGAGCCCCAGTGTGAAATCAGAGCCTTTTCTCAGGGAATGCCGTTCCCTGTGTGCCAGAGCTCAGGAGCTCAGCCTGCCCTCACTCACTGCAGTTCCCTGTAGCTGAAGCTGTTCCATTTGCTGTGTTTAAATCAAAACCTGTTGATGTCTTTTCTTGCATTCCTGGCTGGGAGGGTGGGGAGGCCCTGCACAGAGCAGCTGTGGCTGCCCCTGGATCCCTGGAAGTGTCTAAGGCCAGGTTGGACACTGGGGTTTGGAGCAATCTGGGACAGTGGGAGATGTCCCTGCCCACGGATGGGGATGGAATGAGATGGGCTTTAAGCTCCTTCCCACCCAAACCATTCCAGGATTCTCTGGTGGCTTTTGATTACGGAGTTTTTTCTGTGTCTCTGCCATCTCATCACCTGTGACCAGGTGGTCAAACCTGGGTAACTTTTCTCTTGAAAAGCACGTGAAAAATCTTTTCTTTGAGTAATGCAGACAAGAGCTCATCGAGCATTCCCTGGGGATGAATTGCTGGATTCTGTTCTCCGTGCCTCACTGGGCTCCAGAGGGGGTGACATTTTATCTGTCCTCACCTGGACAACTGTTTGCAACCTCATTTGTGACATCCTCATCTGTTTGGAGGAATTCTTTCTGAACTGTAAATCAGCTTTGACTCTGCCCTGGTGCACAGAGTTGCTCTGTGGCGGGTTATTAAAACTGTAACCATTAGATTTTTTTTATTTGTAGTTTTGTTGTTGTGCTTCAGAGAGGGTCTGGAGATCACTGCTCATCACTCTGGGGTTTCATTGATGCTCTGAGTGCCTCCCCCCAAGCTTTTTTTTTTTTTCTCCTGTCTCAGCAGTACATTGCATAAATGATGAGCTCTTAGTAAACCCGGAGTAAAGAGTTGGTGCAGAACAAATTCACCAGTGAAATGTAAAGTGGGAGCAGAATGAAGAAGAGTATTGGACAAGAAGCCTTTGGGAAACAGCAAACCAAAATTGTTATATTAAAATCAATACTGGGGCTTGACCTTTCTGTGCTAGTGGATACTTTAAAACTTCCTATTGATTTCTGTTGTAATGACATGTTTATTCCAGTTTCCTGGCACAGGTGTGGAGAACAAGGGGGAAAAGAAAAAACAATGGATTTCTTTACAATGTTCATTTTATATTTCAGTGAGGTAAAGGTATGAGTAGCATCTTAATGTATCTTCAGTCCATATGGGAAGTGAATTAACTGTGGTGAAAAACTTCTTCCAAGCATTCTTTTCCTCCTAAATGGTTATTTTTTTTTTCCCAAGACATCAGCTATGTTGAATTAGGAAGCCTGCTTTGTCTTATAGGATTGTCCTCAGGGGGAACAAAAAGCTCTTTTTTTAGGAAGCAGTTGTTATTTTGTCTTCTGCCACAGGGACCTGTTGGTATTGTTTGGATTAAGTGGGAAAAGAGTCAGGAAAACTCCCCATCTTCTCTGCTGCTGACAGTCAAAGGAAAAGCTGGGAATACTCTGAAGCAGTAAAAGTGATTATAATTCTTTGGACTTGGGATAGCTCAAAAATAAGAGTTCAATATCTCCTGGCAAGAGGAGCTGCCCTGATTTGTAAAACCAGAGATCCCAGTTGATAATCACATCAAGGAAAGGTGATTTTATAGGGGCAACTGATTTTATAAAAAATTAAAATAAACCCTTTTTCCTTGGAGTGCCAAGGGGCCCCTTCAGCCTCAGGGCTGTGAAGACAGCAGCGGATTTTGGCCTCACTTCCCACCTTGAGTTGCTCCTGTTTTTCCTTCCCAGCCATTCCATCTCTCCCAACATTTTTTCCCCCCCTCTCTCAGCAGACATTTCCTCTTGTCTGATCTCAGCAAAAGATTTAGCAGTGGATTTATTCCTCAGCAGCCATAATAATATTCCTGAGGTCTGTAGGATTAGGGGATAATTCTGCCCGTGTCGAGGGAAAAGAGGGAACGAAGAGGGTCAGGCTGGGCCAGGGCTGCCCCCCTCTGCAGGTGAGGGAAGAAACCAGGATTAAGTGTGAAGGAATTTGGGATTTAAACAGAGGTTTAACTCTGAAATAAGCGCAGTGAGCAGGTGAGCTGTTGTAGCTGGTGCTTTTTTGGGCAGCCAGCTCTCCAAACCAGGGGAGTTTAGTGTGGGATTTTTACCTGCAAAACGCCAAGGAAGCGTAAAAATGTTCATGAAGTTGGGGAGTATCAAACTGCCTTAGAAGCCTGTTCAAGTTTTATTGTTTTCAGTGAAAAAAAAAAAAAGTATTGTTTTCAGAAAGAAAAAAGGTGTTTGGCAGTGGCAGAGTTACTCTCCAAGGTTTCCTGCTCTGATTCTCCATTAATACCATTATGTCTGGCTCTCAGGATACGGAGAGATGAATCTTGGAGATGGGAGGTGGAAATTGGAGAAAGCAGAGCTATAATTCACTCCTGCCTGTATAAACCCCAATTTTCAAGGGATTATTTTTCACTTGGATTTTAAAACCTGCCATCTCAGCTGACAACTTGGATACCGAGCTTCATCTTGATCAGTTTATTTCTAGGAGAGATGCGAAAATGACTTGGAGCCGGCGAGAGAGCATCCACAAAAATAATCCTGCTTCATAGTTTCAGGTTCAGGTAGGAAAAGAGGAAAAACTATTCCCCCCCTGGCAAGTTTAAACAAACCTTTTCCTTCAAACTGCTGAGCTCTTTCATTTTGAAAAGCAGCAGACGAGCAGCAGAGAAACACTTAATAATAATAATAATGACGATACTAATAAAAATTTTTCTGACTGTCACTTCATTTTAACGGATAATTAAGGTTGTCATAATTCCAGGACTGCTTTTGCAGATCCCAAGGGGAAGGATATTAAGTTGGAAAGTAATTTCGAGTGGAGTTATGTGGCTAGCTAAACATACACAAATTATGTAAAGCAGTTTTACGATTCTGACTCGGGTTCTCTGCGTGCCTCTGGCATAAAGGTGGGAATTCGCTCGTCTATTTTGTCTCCATATAATACTGATCTAAATGCACATATTTTAAAAGCAGTGGCTTTATGAAGTGTAATTAAAAATCCCCTCGAACAAGCTGCCCCCCCTTCCTACTCACCTCTCCTCCTTGCAGCATCAAACGCTGCCTCAAAAACACCCCCACACAACTCAGGCATCTCCAAGAAAACTCAACCACTGACAAGAGTCACTGTCCTTGTTGTTCTGAGTGTTCACAAGCTGTCCGTGGAAGCGCTGTTGATAAATTGAATTAATTGGAGTGAGTTGAGTAGATGACTGAGTTTTGAAATGAGCGTCTCGGATCTTCTGATCAAGGACTGGCACATCAAATCACGTGGCCGTTCGCAGGGGTTTTTCCACTGACAGATGTGAGGATGGGGTTGGAAGGCAGCTGGGAAAGGGAAAGGGATAATGAGGGTTGCCTGCTGGGTGGTGTGGCTTGGACTGAGTGTTTGGGTGCTGTGACAAGTCTGGTGTTTGAAACAGGGGTAACTGAGGCACTGATGGTTATGTGGGACAAGGTGGAAAATACTCTTAAAATTGTATTGTCAGTGTTTTCTTGGGTTTGAGAACAGATGTGATGGAATCATGGGAATCATGGATCATGGGTTGGGCGGGACCTTAAAGATCATCTCATTCCACAGAGGCAGGGATTCTTTCCACTGTCCCAGGTTGCTCCAAGCCCAGTCCAACCTGGCCTTCGACACTGCCAGGGATCCAGGGGCAGCCACAGCTGCTCTGTGCCAGGGCCTCCCCACCCTCCCAGCCAGGAATGCAAGAAAAGACATCAATAGGTTTTGATTTAAACACAGCAAATGGAACAGCTTCAGCTACAGGGAACTGCAGTGAGTGAGGGCAGGCTGAGCTCCTGAGCTCTGGCACACAGGGAA